>OMLF01015959.1:6343-16437 GCA_900302615.1 Holocentrus rufus | reverse complement strand
CATTTGTGTGTGTCCACACACCGGAGGAAACAGCAAACAAGGGAATTGGCCACTGACTGGACAATAATTGTTCAGAATAGGTTCATTCATTAACTATTCACCATTTTAACTGCCCAATCACTCACACATACACACACACACACACACACACACACACACACACACACACACACACACACACACACACTTCAATTGCTGGATTAGGAAAGTGGTCCAACATATGCCATAAAAAAGTATGACCCAGTTTGTGGCTCTCAGCAGAATGTCAGCAGCATGGGCATCCATCTGTCTGTTATAATAAAAATAAAATATGATACCATTCAGGCTCCTGCAATATGCCATGAGCTACCGGCGGCAATAGGTGAGTGAGCACCTCAGTCATCAAGCACACACTAAGCAGTAACTACTGCATTTGGATAAAACCTGTGATTTATTTACATATGGATGGGCTGTGTCTTGCAGCCATAAGAACAAACTGTTAAAAACATGAAGCTACAGTACACTGGAATGATACTGTTTATACTTGCTCTTCAGTTCTATGTGATTTCCCCCTGTCAGTAGAAAGTCTGGGTACAATGCATCATTTCAGCCAGTGATCAGACTGGTCATCAACTGGCCTGACTGTTAAAAAAAAACAAAACAACATCAATCATCCGCCACAGGAAACTTGATTGATGCATTGTTTTGAAGATGCATCAACTGGACAGTTTTGAATGTAGACCAGATTTACAAAGTGGGATTTCCTCTTCAAACGGAAGGAAATACGACACCACAAATATTCTCTGGAGTTTTAGTTTGGTTTAGTTCTGTTCAGTTGTACTGTGGGAAAGCTAAAAGTGTCCGATGGGTCAATCTTTTTTTATTTATTGATTTATTCATGTATTTATTTATTTATTTATTTTTCCTTTAGCAAAGATGTATCATAAACACCAGACCAGAACAATTCTGTAAGGGGAAAAATACTTTCACTCAGATGAATATTAAACATTACACACACACATTCAATCATGCCCTGTCATTCTTCGATGTCCATCTCTCTCTCACACATATAATCACAGCACACCAATATTAGAGAGATGTGTTTTTGTAAATCAAACATAAATACCACTTTAGTATTAAATAAAGGGTAATCCATGGTAAGCCATTGTTTTTCTCTTTGGTAAATTGAAAAGAGCATGCTTTGGCAAAAATGTCATGCATATTAGCATTAATAATCTGTTGCACACATTTTATGGACTAAATAAATAACCCTTTTCTCCCTACCTACGTACCCAACTGGTTCTGTCTCTCTCAGCCAGTCAAATAACAGGGAAATAACAGTCAAACTCATTTCTCAGGTCACTGGAGCAGTTTGCTCTGTGTGGGGTTTAATTTATTCATTACAGGCCTTTTATTTAGTCCTGCTGTGCTCTCCAGTCAATAGAGCAAACTACTTAAAACAGTGTTCCCCCTAATTCAGCTCCCTCTGTTTTTCTTCGTGGTGGAATTTTCCTCATAATTATAAATTGTTTTGCAGGTGTAATTGAACAGAAAAAAAAAACAATCTCTCTTACCGTTTATTTGTTTCTATCTTTCAAGATAGATAGATGGATAGATGAGCATATTGTTTGATGTTTTTACAGTTTGTTTCTCTCTTGGGAGGCTGAACTGGACGCTTTAATTTGACAGTAGCCTCAGCCACATGACGTGAGCCGGTAAATAACTGCATTATCTTTCTGTACGACACCTCCGCCTTGACTGTAATGTGACAGCTGCAGTGTCTGCAGCGCGTAAACATCACGCAAAAATTCACGGCTCATTAGGCCAGCACCGGGACCCTGAGTTCATCTCTCAGGAAGTAGAAGCCCGGCCCAACTGAACTTGTCGCCCAGAGGAGCCGCTGTGCTCTGCAGCGCTGGCCCCATGCCAAACCGCCACGAGCTGTTGTTTACTCCCACAAAACCTACATGAAGAAGGACCTTGTGGAGAGGTGCATCATCAAAAGCAATTCAATTCAATGGCAAAACAAAACAAAAACATTAAAAACTGACGTTATTAATTGCAGCATGCATGAGGGAAGATTGGGAGAGCAACAATGAGATTCCATTAGAGACCCTCATTCATTCCCTTGTCACTGTGTGTGTATGTGGTGTCTGTATGTGTGAAACAGTCAGTGTGTGTGTGTGTGTGTGTGTGTGTGTGTAGTGTAGTGTCACCTTCTAATTTGCGCAGCCATGGTAACCATTGTGGGCTCAGTCATTATCATGGGTCATTAGCCCCAGTTATACCCCTGTGACCCCTGTGGAAATCATATGGCTCCAATCACCTTGGGAGACAAACACACACACACACACACACACATACATAGTAAATCACTGGTCACATTACAACACCCCCACTAACATGTAAACACAGATGCTCAAACCTGATGCTTAAACACTTAACACACAACCAACATGACAAGAGCCCTTCATTGAAGCACCAAATCCCACTTTTTAAGAGAAAATTATCCCTTTAGAGTTGATTTATTTTCCTCCATAGAATTTTTTTTGCACTGCAGGGTCAGGCAGATGCAGCAGAATATGTGTAGAGATACATTTTATTTTTTTTATAACCAGAGGTGGAATATTTCACAAGCCTTATTAATTTACCTGGCTGCCCGTTGGTCCGTCCGTTCCCACATCCAGGCCTCGATCCATTACTCAGCGCTGTCACCCGTCCGTTCTCAGGAGGTGCGGGTGGCAAAATAAATGTACTCACCGCTGAGGTGCTGTCATATTCCCACATCCACCTACTCGCCTCACTGGAGAGTGGAGACTGTTTACTTTCCATTACAGGATGTGAAAATTGAATGAATGAGCATATCACTGTTGTTGGGTGAAACCCTTTCATCTCCAAAATGTCAACTTTTTCAGGAGCAAAGAGAAGCAGCCTTGTTGTTTGACCATAATACATTTTTTCAGTTCATCCAATGGGATTTGATAGAGTAGTTGATTTTTTTTTCTTAACCCCAAAAGGATTGTAATTTCACAGTTGAATGAATACAAGAAAATAATCAAAATTGGAGTTATAAGGCTTTTACATGACAACAGCAATAAGTGAACACTGTCTTCATGATTATTGTTTTCACATCTATGGATGAGAGGATTGTCTTCTATATGAAACACACTGAAAAAAATTCCATTTAAACAAGTTGTTTAGTTTTATATTCAATCTTAGAATAATCCCTCTTGTTTCCAGTGCAGTTTCACTTTTTTTTTAAAATTATTATTTATCTTTTATTTTATTTTTTTGGGGAACAAGTATAAATATGTTGAGACAAGGCAGAATAAGGCAGATCATCCCTAGTATCAAGAAAATGACAAGAATATTCTGGAAACAAGTGGGATTATCTCATCCCATTTGCAGAATTTTCCACTTTTATTAAGCAAAAACAAGATGTGATGTTAAAAAGAAAAATTACAGTTGAATAAATCGAACCATCTCCCCACTTCCCCTCTGTGTCGCCCACATGCAGACCATACGGCGAGCTGACCAACTGCACCTACCTGGTGGCGCTGAAGATGGACTGCTTCTGGCCCAACAGGCTGGTGGACGAGTTCTTCATCCGAGTCCACAAGCACTACTTCCACGACTGCTCCATGTCCGGCCGGCTCCTCAGGGACCCCCCGAACCGCATCCTGGGGCCCTTCATCGTGGTCCCGATCCTGGTCACCCTCCTCATGACCGCGCTGGTGGTGTGGAGGAGCAAACGCAGCGAAGGGATCGTGTAGTGAAGGGGTCCGGGGGGAAGGGGGCAAAAGGGGGGAATGGATGAACGGGAACTGGGAGAAAATGGAAGGATGGAGGGATTGAGAATGAGGTAGTGAAGCAGGTGAGGAGGAGGAGGGGGATAAGAAGTGAAAGAGGGTAAAGGGAAAGGTAGGAGACTATAGAGTGAGAGGAGGCAAGAAAAGAGAGAGAAAATGAGATTGTCTTATGTAAGTGAAGGAGGGAAGAGTGAATGTTAAAGGGGAAGTCCATTTGCATGAAAAGAGGTACAGTATTGGAACTTTTTGTCCCTTAGGTTGCACCATATTCAACTTTCAGTGACCAAAGGCTCAATGATATATCGCTTTTCTTGGGTATCATGCATAGAAGTGGGGGTTTCACTTCTGACCGAGGGCCAGAATAACCACATATGATCTCCACAGAGGAGCTGGAGAGGATGAACTTAAAACCTGGCCCTAGATCCGTCATGGCCAGAAGTCCTCTACATTTCACGGTCTGTTGATGCCTGATCCGTCACCATCTGATGATAATACAATTTGAAACGAGCCTTGAAGGCACGTCAGGGCAAAGAGGAGTTGATCAGCACACCTGAACCTGATCTGGAGCAGGACTGTGACTGATGGAGACGAATGTACACATCGAGAATGGCTTTCAAAGGAGCTGAAAATGTTGCTAATGCTACTTTATGACACAAACAGTACAAGGACTTTGCTACTATTTCTTGTTACCATGAATATAATCGCTGACCACATATTCTGCTCTGGCCAACAGCAGCACAGAAAACTACAACATGCAATGGAAGGCGACTCTGTGCTTTGGTTACTATTTATATGGGACAGGACAATCACTACGACCACTATTGTGAGTTACAACATGGAAACATATGAGTGAGAAGCTGCATCTCTCTTTGGATTCTCCAATGAGGAAACCAGTCAGCCGTTCAGTACGCACTGCAGCTGGGCTTTTGTTGCCGAAGAGCGTCTTTGTGAATGTCTGTGGAGCATTGCTGTTTGCAACACAAACAGGACAACAAACCACAGTGTGCTAAATTAAACTGACTCAGATACAAATGTTATATTTTAATGTATTGTACAGATATAACTGCAAAAGTAAAGATTAGATTTTAACAGACTTCTATTATATTTTATCTCTGAATTGTGCAAATAGCTTATAGTTAATCTAGAGTAGAGTGTGTCTGCTTTATGTTCATTTCCTCTCCTCTGCTCATATCGGACCTCCTGGAAACATGCTGTCGACTGGCCGGGTAGAGAAAACCAATAAGAAAACCTGAGTCAGGAAAATGCACGGGGAGATGATGTTGTCGCATGTTGTGGTGCGACAACCGTGTTGTGCAAATGGAAGCAAGATACTGCAAAAGCCAGGCGGGAGGCTCATTGCAAAGTGTGCCGAGCGTCCGGTTTTGATTGGCCGTGATGATGGTGTGTTCTCAGCTTGCAGCTTCGGTCCTCCGTCACCAAGGAAACTATAAAATCAAGAAATGTCAGCGGGCACACCGGTGGGACTGTTTTGGAGAAGAGGCTGTTAAGGCTATGATACACAGGAGACGATTACAGGGAGTGCACTCAGGCAATTTATAAAAAAAAAAAAAAAAAAAGCCTCACATTTTTCCTGGTATTCTTTTGCCCTCAGACATCTCTGTCACCCATGGCGAATTTTACAGGTCATATGGACAAATAGGTCAACAATTATCCACGCTGATTTTCTCCTATTGAAAAAGTTATGAGAAATCTTTCTGGGTGTCAAATCTGCTCATCAGAAAATAAAGAAAACGATAAAGAAAATACGTTTAGAGTGGAATTTCCACAGGGGAAAAAAAAAATCACAATCTTAATTACATAAAATATAAAGAAATAGATGAAGTCAGTCATCTTGTATCTCAGTTTAAAGCAGCAGCCCACTACCACTGCCTAGAGCATAGTTTGTGTATCATCAGCCTTATGGTTTCTATTGATTTTGACTCCCATTGTGGCAGCATTTGCTGTTTGAGCTGTTTCCTCATTGACATTGTCGAATGCTTTCTTTCCTTTATAGATTCATTGGCCTCCCGTAACCTGCCTGTCAGCAAAAAAACAGTTGAACACACACCCACACTGCCCCTCAGAATGATCTTACATTGTGTTACGTGCCAAAAGCTGCTGGAAAATAGAAGTCATGGTTTGCTATGAAATGTCTAATTTGCCGTCGGAGTGATATTTGACTGATTTGAAGTCTTTGATGATGATAAAAAGAGAAATAAATTGTCTGATAAACGGAAAGGCTGATTGATGTGTGTCTGAGAAACTTCAGACAGAAAGGATTATGGATACCACGGGTTGGATGTGTGATATGTGAGTCAGGGCAGCATAAACTGTGAAAATAGTCTTCTGTTTAAATGACAAACCCATTGTGTCTGTAGAAGTTAATGGCAGATTGGTCAGAAAGAATCCCATTTCCCTCACTGTATCTATCCACTTCGAAATTCATCTGACTGGAGGCAAACACACACAGTTTTCTCATGTTCTTTGGCAGGAAATAGTTCCCAACAAAAGTCTTGTGTCATTGGTTTTGAAAGGAGCTGTTATTGTTTGAGATTTTCACATATAAGGTTTTGACAGTTTGAACCACACAAAACAATACTCATCCAGCCCCACTGTATTGGAGTGCAGGAGGAGACTGCAACAGACTGGAAACCTCACCAAATCACACGGATGGATGGATAGAATGTACTAGGGGTAAGTGGATAATATCGTCATGCATTTTGGGTGAACTGTTCCTTTAAAGTTCGGGACAGTCTATCATACAAAATCACGCTTGTACATGCATCGTACTTCCAGGTTCAGCTCCTGTGACATTTGAGACGTTTCCTTTTTCAACCAGCATTCTCAATGCTTTTGTCACAGTGTTGTCACCACAGCTAAAGAATAAAAGCACCTCGACTGGATTAACTGCGCGCCTTTATTTCCCTCTGAGTGCCCTAATGATGCGAGGACAGCATTTTGTTTAGCTGAACTCCTCTCCCATTAGAGTTTAAACCTGATATCCTTCTGCTGCTGTTGAAACTGAAAGAGAGTTGAGAGTCTCAGGTTGCCCTTCTAATCACATCGGTATTGTCAGCCAGTTCGGATCTGCCAAGTCCTTGCCTTGTTCCCTGTAAAATGTGCGACCCTGCACTGAACAACCTGTCTGTCTGTCCTCTTGGTCAGATTAACACTTTTACTGATTTCCCCTTGAATTTCCCCTCAAGTAGCTTCACAGTTTGAAAAAGAAAAAAAAAACTCCATATTGTACAACAATGTCACATTCATATTCTGTATCTGCTGGTTGCAGCTTCATTGAAGCTACATCAGACTTATATTGAGTGAAATATTCAGACCCAAGATGCCATTGTTTTATGGCTGTATGTTACATAAAAATAGAAAATATCTAGATGTCTTGTGCATCATTTTATACATATTTTCCTTTAATTCAGCTGCACATATTTGGTACTTTTGGAAACCTTGGGATCTCCACTAGAACTTAAAATAAAGTTCTGTGGATTTGAACAAAGCTCAGTCAACCGGGGAGTTTGTCAATTATACATTCAACATACCATAAGTAATAAAGAAGTAAGGCTAGTAAGAAAGTAAGTGAGAGTAGGGTAAGAAAGAATATAGTCTTTTTGACCAGGGATCATAACTGAAAAATTAGTAATAGAAATAACTCAATTAACTGAAAATTCTTTGGGTGCATGAGGCAGCGATGATGACTTTCTGGTTCATACAAATGAAAAAAGCCAGAAAACGATAGGAATTCAAGTGCTAAATACAGAAGACAGACATGAAGCAATGTATTCCAAAATGTCAAAGACTTTCTCTCAGCCGCCAACTCTAATTCCAAGTGCAGCCCCTCATTAAAGATTTGAGTCTGCCTGGTGAATGACTGAATGTGTGTGTGGAGGAGAAGGACGACCTGAGGGAATGGATTATGAGGAGTCCTCAGATGAATCAGACGTCAGAGCTATAGGCAGCTGCTGAAACCGCAGCAGATAGCGTGATGGCAGCAGTGCTGCTCCAAAATGCCGATTATTATGAAATCAATAAGGTCGCTGAGTTGAGGACGGTGATGTCAATAAAGGCTCTGAGACATCAAATTTGAGAAAGAGACACAACTCAATGCCAGTCTGTATCATCGGTGGTACACTGAGACACTTACAGGTGAATGTATTCATTATTAATACTGCACATTTCAGCAATGACAAAGCAGCAAATGATAAAAGCAAATTAAAAAAAGTAAAAAAAAAAAATGTAAGCCGAGAAGAAAAAACTAATACAAGAAGGAAAATGGGAATTAGTGGAAGAGCATTGCATAAAAGAAAGGTTAGAAAACAGCTTTGATATTTTTTGGTATTCAATTAACATTGAGCTTAGTTTAAAATTCATCTTCACTTCATAGTCATGTGATGCCCATCGACTTTTACACCCCCATTCACATTACCAAGCTCAAAACTGGTGATTATATGATACTGGTAATAAGACACTGCACACAATTAACTGTCTTTTCATGGTTTCTATAGATATTATCTTTATATATTTTTATATCAGTAATCATGGCCGCTGCAGAAGAATTGGAGTGGGGCATGGTGCCTGTTTCACTTAGCAGGAATCAGAGGTCAATAGTCTTCCCTGTAAACCACTTATTTGCTTCCGAGGAATAGAAAAAAAAAGAACTACGTGACTAAATAAGGAAGCCGAGTTTTTCCTAAACTGCACAATCTCCAGAGCCAGTTTGACACAGGCAGATCTACCCTACCCTTTTTTCCCCACTTTTTAGCATTATATTGCTGTACCCTATATTCCTATAGTTTTAGTTATGATGCCATACTGCGACACTGTTGGCATTTATTTCAAGTCAGCCTGGAGCAGAGCACTGAGAAATTGAAATCTGAAAGGAACGTGAACGTAAAATGGCTGCGGACTTTGCCTGAAAGTCTGACAGATTGGAGCCAGCAGCACTGAGCTTTCCAGTGAATACACAGCGGAAGACAAGGCCTCTGATGTCTCCATGACCTCAATTACACCCCTGCATACATAAAACATCCAAAACGATGCGCGTGTATAAAACACAGATGTACCATAAAGTGTAAATAATCCAAAGGGGCCAGAAATCTGTGTCAGACCTTTACTAAACAAAATTTCTGCAGCAGGTGTAAATGAGATCTAAGTGTGTGTGCGTGTGTGTGTGTGCATGTTGATTCTTCCAGAGGAAAATTGACTCCTTTTCTGCAAGATGGATTGCACTGGTGTGAGCCTGGACCACAGGGAATGACCCAGTGTACAGTCTACACTGAGTCCCAGTGTCCAGTGAACAAGAAGGGTACAGCTTGATACGAAGTGTGTAGATATGTGTTCGTATGTGTGTGAGAGAGAGAAGAGAGGACAGACAGGGACGAACAAGAGTGTGAAAGTGTGTGTGTGTTCATAAGAAATCACCAGTCCTAAGGAGCTGAGAGCTTTGGTTTATACAGTATAATAATACATTGTCAAAGATGCATTAGAGCCAATAACAAATACAGCACTCTGATACCTCCACCAGACTGAATTATGCATATTACAAAACAGCATGAAACATTCACATTCTCCATTGCTGCTCTGTGTAAAAATACACATTTATTATGTACTGTAAATTGGAACCATGGTACAAAGGCATGTATGATCATTTTTATATTTTGTTCATGCTTCTTTCCTCAGCTATTACCCAGCAGCTTGGCATCCTCGCTACTTGATCTTCTGTTGCCATGGAGAACACCATGAAATAACCCATCCATGTGTTTTTGCGCACGTCAGAAATTTGGCCAAAATATGCTTTTTAGGATGTAATCATCGCATGCACGCACAACTCATTTAGCCGCATGAGGTGCATTTGTTCTCAGTAAGTAAAGATGAAAAATCATTTGGGCTCCTTTTACACATAGTTGTGCCTCCATCCTTTCACCATCAGTCAGGAAAGTATTGAACACCGAATGGGCCAACGCTCCAGAAGGGGGATGTGAACACATCCAGTGTTGCAGAGGATTCCCCCGAGTGCGGATCGAGGAGGGAACATACAACATTCAGTCAATAGAGGCTGCCACTCGTCTCTGTGATGCTCTTGTTTGTTTATGGTAATTATGCTGATGTCTCAGAATTAATGTGGTGGTCATTTATTGATGTTAAAAAGCCACATGCAGCATCTTGAAGCACAAGGTCTGATGAGCGAGGTCTTACAGTAGCTGCTTATGACCTATAATGAGGATTTTCGTTGTGCTTATTTGTGTGTGTGTGTGTGTGTGTGTGTGTGTGTGTGTGTGTGTGTTGGGGAGGTCGGAG
>OMLF01015957.1:0-11490 GCA_900302615.1 Holocentrus rufus | reverse complement strand
AAAGTGCTGGATACAGATACCATCACCCAGGTATCTGTCTGTCTGTCTGTCTGTCAGCCTGTCTGCCTGCCTGCCTGTCTGTCTGCCTGCCTGTCTGTCTGTCTGCCTGTCTGTCTGTCTGTCTGCCTGTCTGTCTGCCTGTCTGTCTGTCTGTCAGCCTGTCTGCCTGCCTGGCTGCCCCCCTGTCTGCCTGCCTACCTGTCTGTCTGTCTGTCTGTCTGTCTGTCGTATAGTAACCTGCCTGTCTCTCTCAGGTGAAAGACAAGATCCTGGATCAGATCTACAGAGGAGCTCCGTTCTCTCAGAGACCAGCAGCCGACAGCCTGGACCTGGGTACACACACACACACACACACACACACACACTCTCACACACACGCACACACACACACACACCTATAATAAGTATGATTGACAGGTCATCATGGTGTGTGTTTGATTGACAGAGTGGCGTTCAGGGCAGGCAGGTCATCTGACTCTGTCTGATGATGATGTCACAGCTGTAGTTCAGGGTCGATGGAAACGACTCAACACCCTGCAGCACTACAAGGTATACACACACACACACACACACACACACACACACACACACCCTGCAGCATGACAGTGTGTTGCTCCTCCTCCTCAGGTTCCAGACGGAGCGACGGTCGCTCTCATCCCGCGCTCTCAGAGTTCAGTCGGAGTCGGAGTCAACCAGGTTTTCCAGACTGGAGAGAGTAAGAGCATAGAACCAACACATATAGAAACAACACATTTTGAACTAATCATCTATAATACATCTGACTGAGACTCAACGCATGTAGAAAAGCTAGAACCAACAGCATGAGAAGAACATAGAACCAGTATATCTAGAGCAATACAGGACCAACTGATCTAGAATAACAGATCAAACGCATGTAGACCAAACATAACACTAACACATCTATAATGAAACAGAATGACATAGAACTGACATATCTAGAGCATATCAGGAGCCACGAGCGAAGATCCACAGCAGAGCAGTGTGAGAGCGTTGATACTGGACTCAGTCTTTCTGTCTGAGCTGCAGTGCTGATGCAGAGCGTCTCTCTGTGGTTGCCATAGAAACACCGATGCTGGAGGGCGAGGAAGAGGAGGGTCTGCGTTTGTGGCACCTGGTGAAGAGCAGCGAAGATCCGGAGATCCCCAAACACCGCAAGAGCAGCATGAGAGAGAGGGAGAGGGCCAAGGCCATACCTGAGATCTACCTGACCAGACTGCTGTCCATGAAGGTAACACACACACACACACACACATACACACACTCCTGTTTTCAGTAGCTGTTTCTGCTGAGTGTTTTGCCCTCTGCTGACTCCACTCTTTTATCTGTCTTTCTCTCTGCACCCGTCTCTCTCTCTATGTGTACCTGTCTTTCTCTCTCTCTCTTTCTGCACCTGTCTCTCTCTCTCTCTCTCTCTCTGCAGGGCACCCTGCAGAAGTTTGTGGACGATGTGTTTGTGGCGATCCTGAACACGAAGCGTCCTCCTCCCATCGCTGTCAGGTTCTTCTTTGACTTCCTGGACGACATGGCAGAGAAACACGGCATCGACGACCCCGAAACCGTCCACATCTGGAAGACCAACAGGTGCCGACCGACGGACTGGTTCACTGACTGACTTGTGTCTAATAGGACTAGGTGTTATAATCCTGTGATTTGCACCTTGACACTTTGCTTTCAGATGACGACATCTACAGCGTTCTGAAGGTGGCGCCCCCCACCCACGTTTCATTGATGAGCTCACTATACCTTATCAGTGAAGCCAGCCGCCCCCGGCCCACCCCCCTTGATGCCATTTCATGTCCTGGTGTGACTTTGGAGTCCAAGTGGTGTCTCACCTTTTCATCCAGAGCCCTTTCAGCAGCTCCAGAGAGGGTTTGAATGGCTCGATGTGGGGCTGGCCTCGTTTTCCCGTCTCCCTCAGCAGCTTGGTGGTTGGCATGATCACAAATCCTCTACAGCAAATCTCTGCTGATTGGATATTTGCTTTCCAGATGTGTTGCTCCGTGTCAGCTGCTAACCTGGCGTATCCAGGCCACTTGTGCTTGAAGGCCTGATCCACAGCGTTCCTCCAGGGCACAGGGACAGTGTTCATTCATTCACAGGACACAGTAGGAAAAAGAATCTACCCACAAGTGAGACCACTAGGAAATTACGACTCCCAGTCGTAACAGTAGTGAAACAGAGCAAAGCACAAGGCCTGGTCTGAGGTTGGTTGTGGTGATCTAAGATGAGAACCTGAGCTTCTGGTTCAGGTCAGCTAGGATTTTCCAATCCCATGCCACAACCAGCACGCGGTCTTTGGGTGTGAAGTATGAGTCGTCAGTTTCCTCCCTCCTTCTTGGACAAACACTGTCGCAGGTCGAGGATGGGATAAAAGGAGAGGCAACGTTGTGTGCTGTGTCCAGTCCAGCTGCTAGACTCTTCAGCACCTGGTTGGGCTGCCAGATGCAGTGGTCTTATCTTGCAGCTGACTAGCATGGTGTTTTTACAGGGTTGCTGGATTTGGGCAGAGGGGGTACACAGGGTCTTTGTACCATTGGCTGAAGTTCTTAGGAGATGGCAGGACTTCGTAGGTTGTTGATGAAATTAACTTTAAATGCTTCAGTGTCCCACAGCTCTTTTCCAGAAGATCTTCTCTTGATCTCTTGACCTCTTCCATCACAAGAACCTTCGTGCTGAGACGGGGTTGGTAGAAAGATGGTTTTCTCTCTCCAAGGCAGAAGTCTCATCTCCCGATGAGGCTTCCACCTGCTACACTCAGCCAGTGATGTCTCTGTGTTTAAGGGCTGACTCTGCCAGCTGAATTCCTCCTGATGGGATGCTTTTCTCCCCAGTCAGAAGGCTGTTTGTGCTACAGCCAGACCACAGTACCCTGTCACTCTCATCTCCAGCCTTACTTTGGTGTACTTGCACTCCTCTGGCAGACTGGAGACAGGTGGTTCCAGGATCCCTTTCCCATAGAGCTGTATGTTACTGAGACATCTGAGACCTGGTCACTTTCGCCCAAAGGAGCTGATCAACTCGTCCAAATGGTCAACCTTAGAGATTGGAGCCTGGTAGATAGTTAGATGCCACACTGGATGGGTTAGGAGACCAAATTGTAGGCAGCAGGGCTTCGATCTGCAAGGGAACATGGTCTTGTCAGCTTTCTCAAGACCGCTAATGATGCTCTGTCTCAGTTGCAGTACTTACTCTGTTCCTTTGATGTTTGCTTCATACCACGGTCCCAGGGTTTTGGTGAGCTTCTCAGACACGTCAGGTATGGGTTCACTGCCTGACAGCTTCTTCTCTGCCATTGCAAAGCATTCCGCTCTGTAGCTGTCAACTCTCCTGTACTCTTGAGCTTCTTTGTTGTGGTTCCCTGCAGTCTTTCCAAGGTTTTGCTGAGGTTTGCCTTGATGGTTTCCCACTCCTGCTTCTCCACTGGATAAGCAGAATTTGTTCCAGGATCTCACATTCTCTTGCGAGTCAGGCCTGGCTAAGCTTCAGGTGCTCTGCTATGCTTGGATCCTCCCTCTGGGAGGAGTATTGTAGAGGTGTTGATATGAGGTCCTTGTGCTTCTGCCTTCACGTACTTTCTCTTGCCTGAGTTGATGTATGAGATATGAGATATGAGATATACTTTATTGTCCCACAAGGGGAAATTTGTCTTGGGCAAGAGTGCACTTCTTCCACATCAACATTTAAAATCACAAACAGACAACACACAATAGCAGCAATTGTACAACATAAGTAGACAGACAAACCAGGCCCAACATTTACGCAGTCCACATAACAAATAGTGCTAGTAAAATATAATATAGTAGTAGAAAAGTAAAAATATGAAATAAAAATATGAACACAAAAAGGACAAGATGATCCGTACTAATTAAATGATAAGCGGCCAAGCAGTCAAGAGATCCCACCCACCCTGAGGGCTACGACCTATGTGACGATTGTTGTTCGATGTAACTTTCTCCTACTCAGAGCCTCTCTCTTCTGTGGGTCCGCTGCTCGTCTCACAGTGTTAAAAGTGACTGTTGATTGATGATTGCTTACTGACTGGCTGACTGACTGGGTACTGGTTTCCGCTGCTAAACCTGTCTGTCTCTCCACCAGTCTCCCTCTCAGGTTCTGGGTGAACATCCTGAAAAATCCGCAGTTCGTTTTGGACGTCCAGGTGACGGACAGTGTCGATGCTGTCCTGTCTGTCATCGCTCAGACCTTCATCGACTCCTGCACCACATCTGAGCACAAAGTGGGACGGGTACGATCTGTCTGTCTGCCTGTCTGTCTTTGGGTCTGTCTGCAGTGTGAAACTGTGTGATTTCCATGTGTTGCTGCTGTATTCTCTGCCATATATGAGCATGCGGTGAGGTTAATGATGACTCGGTGTGACTGTGTTGTGTTTAGGACTCTCCAGTCAACAAGCTGCTGTATGCCAGAGAGATTCCCCGATACAAACAGCTGGTGGAGAGGTGAGACATGTTTCTGTTCTGATATACTGCAGTTACACTAGATTTATCACAGAAATAACATAAGATAATATAGAGATATAATATAGAGATATCATACAGATTACATAGTTTCCATAGATGAACTATACAGATTACAGGGATAACTTGGTACCTCCTGACAAACAGCTAGATTGTCAGATATACACATAGTGCTTTAAACTCATAGACTACTATATTGTGTGTGTGTGTGTGTGTGTGTGTGTGTGTGTGCAGGTATTACAGTGACATTCACAGTGCTGCATCAGGTTGCTACCAGGAGATGAACTCTACTTTGACTGAGCTCTCTGGGGTGAGTACATACACACACACACACACACACACACACACACACACACACACGGGATGTTCATATCTCATTATTCATTTTCTGTCTGTCTGTCTCCAGAGTTTTGCATCAGAGATGAACAGTTTGGTGGCTCTGCATGAGCTCTACAAGTACATCAACAAATACTACGACCAGGTGACTAACACACACACACACACACACACACACACCGCATTTGATTAAAGTATCTTTCTCCTTGTTAGGACATGTAGTCACTACAGCAACAAAGAATAGAATTCGGATAGAACACAGTAAATTAAAATAGTGAATATTAAAGGAATCCTGTTGGGCCTGATAGTTTATTTGCCCCTGTGACCCTGATACCTGTTCTGCCTGGAGCATTTACCTCCAGGTAGGGTCTCCCGAGTCAAAGTGATCTCTGGTGAGGGACCGGACCTGAGCAAATCCGAGCCTCTATTGGAGACTCTATCCAAGGATCTATCTGCAGGTGGAAAAGTGGGAGCCAGGTGCACTGCTGCTCAGGTGGCAGGCTGGGTGCAGGCCCTTGAGGACTGGACATTGACTACATACAGAAACTGGCTCTCATGATGTAGAATGTGACCTCTCTGGGGGGAAGGAGGTGCATCTTGTGTGGGAGCAATACCATCTGAAACTAGACCTTCTGGGCCCATCCAGAAGGTCTTCAACTCACACCTCAAGAAAACCATCCCCTGCATGTTGGGGGAGGCTGCAGACATGGAGTCTGAATGGACCCTGTTCAAAGCCTCTATCACTGAAGCAGCGGTTTTGAACTGTACTCAGATGGTTATTAGTTCTTGGCAGCAGCCAAAGAATTTGATGGTGAACACCATTAGTGAGAGGGGACCTCCACATTTAGCAGAGAGGAGCCAGGAGGCCAAAAGGGCTGCAGCTTTGGTGGTTGTGGAAGTGAAAACTCTGATACTTTGCCAGAACCTCAAAATCTGAGATCAGGCACCTCAGGAGGAGCAGGCAGGGCGTGGTCCAGGCTGTTCTCAGCAGGGACCGGGAGGTGCTGACTTCCACTGAGGATGTGGTCAGACAGTGGAAGGATGTCATGGCTGACACATCTATTCAGTGTCGGTGGATGTTGGGCCTGAAGGAAAAGCTCTCCATTTCCTGGTGGACCTCGGTTCCGACTCTCAGCTGTTGTCAGGAGGTCTGGGTAGTGACTGACAGGATGAGATGGAGGATACAAGTGTCTGAGATGAGCTTCCTTCACAGAATCACAAAACACAAACTGCACACAGCTGAAAGTGCATTCATGTTGTACCTTCAGTTTCACCTTTTTGCAGATGACTTTGTTGTGTATTGTAGAGAAAATAAAGTAAATCCTTCAAAATAACAGTGATTCTCTGTCTAACTACTTGTCTCTCTCAACTTTTCTGCCTGTCTGTCTAACTGCCTGTCTCCCTCTCTGTCTGTCAGATCATCATGTCTCTGGAGGAAGACAGTTCGGGTCAGAAGATGCAGTTGGCCTACAGGCTGCAGCAGGTCGCTGCCCTGGTCGAGAACAAGGTCACTGACCTCTGATGACCCTGTGACCTTTGACCCCTCAGCCGTGGTCCTGGGATTTACTCTGGTGGAAAACAAGCACTGACCCTTGACCCGTGACCCCTGTAGCCAGGAGAGCCCTGTCATTCTCAGGTCAAATGAACTCACTGACCCACAACCATGACCCGTAACCTCTGACCCTCCACCCCTGAACCACTGGCCCCGTCTCTGACCTCTGACCCCGAAGACACCTGGAGCCCTGCTGACCGGAGCTGGAAGAAGGAAGAGGAGGAGCAGGAGCAGGAAGAAGGTTCCTGATGAGCAGCTTTATTGGAGAGACTCTGAGAAACTGAACAAGAAATAGCATTTAATTGCTGTTAATACTGTGTCTTCCTGCTCTGTGTGTGTGTGTGTGAGAAAGAGAGTGAGAGAGAGAGAGTTGGGGGATATATGGCTGGTTTTTATACTCAATCTCAGGTGATCCAAATTTTTAAAAACGATTTTTCTTCCAAATCAAACAGGGTTTTCTGTCTGTCGTGTTTCTCCAGCCTCCTTCACACTGCGGGGAACAGCAACAACACAATTAACCTTTATTTACAGCAACATGACCGTTTAAATATTTAAAACTGAATTATTCCTAATATTTAAGGAACTTGATCTTCCTGGGGTTCAAACACAGATGTAGAGAATCACTGGAGGTTCAGCAGATCTGAGACTAACCACAACATGACGCCCGCCTCACAACAAGCTGAAGGTGGCGATGTACTTGAAGTGAAATTGATCTTGTGCCAAATCAAACTACTGTACACGTCTGTTTACCTGCTGCAGTGTGAGGTGTGTTTGTGTTGAGGAGATGAGCGACATGATGGAAACAAAGGAAGTGAACCGAAGCGTGGCCCAAAGACCGTCCGTGAAAAGCACCACCAGTCAAGTGACTTTGCTGCCCAGCTGCTGTGTGAGGACTCAACACAACACAGACAGTTTTCAATGCAAACATGCAAAACTGAATTTTCTCTCTTGTATATTGCTGCCTGAGTCACTTCCTGTGGAGGTTACTGTGTAAAACACTTTGGGATCAGGCAGCAGGTGTCCAGAGGCGCTGCGTTTCAATAAAGTATTGAGAAGAATTTGTGTGTATGTTTCAGGGAGAAGGAGCACTGACCAGTCACAGTGAATCTGTTAAAGGAAGTCCCAGTGGACACAAAACCCTCCAGAACGTTGCAGGACAAATATTACCGTAACGTAACAGAAACATTAATGTAACGTTTAAGTAACGTTACAGTAACATCATAGATCTGCTGGCTGAGCCCAGCAGCTCAGTCCTGTTGATGTTGGACAGTTTAACGAAGTTCAGTGTTTGATTGGTCAGGAGGCTGAAAGCTTCTTCAGTGGTGGGAAAAAAAGTCCCATCAGTTGAGGTCAGGGAACACAACTACCACTGCCTTGGACTACATATCCCAGAAGTCTTTGCTGTCAGTTCTTCCCGCAGTGTGAAGTGTCAGTTTTACAGAGCTGCTTTTGTAAAGCACAGTTTTACATGTTTCTACTGATCAGATTATTGAATATTGATAACAATCATTTTTCTAAAAATTGCCAGTCTGTCGTTGCCTTTACTGTAAACCAGCAATATCTCTGCAGCACCCTGCTGTCAGTCGCTGTCAGGAAGTGTCCTGTCAGTCTGGCAGTCGTCTGATTGGAGCGTTTCTCCTGGCTGAGCATTTATCTTCAGAATTGAATAAGAAATTGATAATAATTATTATAATGCGGGGGGTGGGGGGTGGGGGGTGCTGTCATCAGTAGTGCGTGTGTGTGTGTGTGTGTGTCAGCTGGTCACTAACTTATTGCGTGTAAATACGTCCTATTTAAATCTATTTAAACCTCAGCAGTGCCTTTCTTCCTGCAGCTAGGTGGCGCTGTCTGCTGGACTTCCACAGTATTAATCCTGTTTCTGTTTCCAGTGCATTATGGGAAATGGAGTTCATGTTGTTTAACCTTGATCTAGTCAGGGAGAGGTGACTTCCTGTTTGGCTCATTTCCACCTGCTGTGACTCTGGAAGGAAAATACAACCTGAACAGTATGTTTACATTTGTGAGGAAGCCCCGCCCATAGAGGGGAGATATCATGGCCCCTTCAATCAGATCTGGATCCAGATCATGTGATCAGCAGGTGGAAATGGATGGCTCCAGACAGGAAGTTCCAGATGTTTCTTCCTGGTGGCGGTTTGAGCTACAGGCTGTGTGTGTGCAGGCGCCTGGCGGTGTGCGGGCACCTGGCAGTGTACGGGCGCCTTGCGGTGTGCGGGCGCCTGGCGGTGTGCGGGCGCCTGGCGGTGTGCGGGCGGTGTGTTCGACCTGCTCGGTGGGACTGGATGTTTCCTGGGCTGAGGGCTGTTTGGCTCCTGCGACCTGCTCTTCGTGGTCTTTGACTGTGACGGACTCTAAAAGGCAATAAGGACTCAGACTGCAGGAGCTTTTCTCTGCTGGATCTGATTTGCTTTCACTTCTTCCTGCTTTGTTAGCCCCGCCCCCCTGTATTATTCTGCTATGCCTCTGCTTTCTCTGCTTATAGTTCTATTCTTCTTCTTCGTCTGTTCTGCTGTGAATGTTTCTGCTCGTCCTGCAGGTCTGCTGCAGGTTTACATTGATGTTTTTTGCCTTGCGTGTTTTTTGAGCCTGTGTTCGACCCGTAGTTGTAGTTCTCTGATCAGAATAGACTTTTGCATGCATTTGATGATGATGATGATGTACGTTGGACCGTGACTCCTCACTGCAGTGCTTTTTACAAACTGATATTTTTGAAGCCAGCAGCTTGCTGCTGTGTATGTGAGAGAGGAAGTGGGTCACAGACATCTGACCTTTGACCCCTGCTGATCCAGATCTGATCTCCTACTGGCTGTGCAGAGATCAGATCAGGGAACGCAGCCAGTCGCTGGTTGCTGTACAGTTTTCTAATCTTCTATTCTGGGAAATGGCGAACCAGGTCCTCTGCTCTGATTGGACGAGCTCAGTTTGTTGATGATAAACAACAGAAATGTTTTTCTACAAGGGAATTCAACTTTTAAAGGATTTGTATAAAATGAAAACTAAGCACAGACTGCTTTTCTATTGGTTTGTGTATAGTTTGCTAACAAAGTGTAAATGTGCCTGTAAATACCTGTCTGATGATGAAGATGAAGATAAGTCAGTCTGTAATGGAAATGTGTTTTTATTGTGAAGAGGCAGGAGGCTAATGACAATTTGTATGATGAAAAAATAAAGTTATAATTTTAACATTCCTTTGCCTGGCTGTCTTACTGACTGAAAAAAAAACAAAAAACATACACAGTCTGAACCGAGCCGTGGATTTTGAGAATTGTTACACCGCTAATCAATAACTGACAGACTACTATAACTGATACTGACCAATAACTAATTATTGACGTTTCATCCAGTTAGTAATATGTAATATTATGAACATTGATAATGCCTGTGAATTAGTTTGGTTTGAAGAACCGGATCAGACTCACTCTGTCACATTATATTCATACTACAGGCAGCAGAAATGTTATCACGCCACACACACACACACACACACACACGCGAGCGCACACACAATAACGTCAACAGTCACATACCTTGTTTTATTTTGCAGAGTTCTGAGGTCCCGGTCTGGGCTGGAGTCAGTCAGTATGGGTCAGTCGGTCCAGATCAGTTCAGACCAGTTCGGGACAATTCGGATCAGTTCGCGTCTGGTCTTCGGTCTCTGAGTCACACAGGAAGCGTCGCTGGCCGCTGCGCATGCGCAAAGCCTGGTGTCCGGTGTCAGCAGCTGATGAGACCATGAACGGTAGGACAGAGACAGCAAATAAAACACACCCAAAATAAGCGACTGGACCCGGTACAGACCCGATACAGACCCGGTACAGACCGGACTGGACTGCGGGCAGACGGCTGGTCTGTCTGAAGTTTTCTAGCAGCACAGCTGGCTAACGGAGGCTAACAGGCTAACTGACTGAGACCGTTCACAGTTAAATAACAAGCTAACAGGCGAGCTGTCAGAATACTCTGGCTAACCAGGCTAGACCGCACTGACTCAGTCTGACCCGGGTTAGAGTCTGGACTGTCCATCTCAGAGTTTCTACTGCTGTTTGAACTGAAGCTCGGCGGTTAGTGGTTTCTAACAGGCTAACTGTGTAGCTAGCTGTCATATTACTGTTAGTCCAGCCGGGATAGACCGCATTGACCTGCTTTGACCCGGTTTGGTTTGAGGACTGTGGGCCAGGATGCTGATAGGTAAAGTATTTCCGTCCCGGTGCAGTTCTCAGTGTTGTTGGTGCAGTTTGGTGTCTGATTCATTGACTGTTAATACTGTGAACCTGGGAGGGCTAAGCTAACATGCTAGCTAACGTTAGCCAACGGTACCAACCGGTGACTGCAGCTGCTGTCACCGACACACACACACACACACACACACACACACACACACACTCACACACTGAAATACACATACAGAGACAATCAACCAGTGAGTTCACAGCTTCTGGTTCAGAAGTGGACCGGATTAGCTCAGTCTAAACTAGCCCCGGTATGTTCTGTTCTGTCACACCAGACTGCATTCAGAAACCTGGCAGTGTGATGTCGTTTGTCTTGTCGGAAACGCACGCGGCTGGTAGGAGCAGAATCAAGACTTTTTCTGAATGAATATGATCCAGCGATAAGTTCTACAAGTGATCCACCAAGCAGCATATAACTGAATAAAATCTAAACCTTTAGAGGCTGCCGCCCTCCGCAGTGTATACAGGAGAGCCAGTTATGAAGTTTAAATTTTACTTAAATTAAGTGCTGAGTGGCGTGTTTGATCAGAGAGTAAATAATGACTCCAACTTATTCATAAAAAAACTTCAGTCACGTTGCAGCAGTTATGAACAAGAAAAGAAACAAATTTCCAGATTTTTGAATAGAGTTTGGTGAGAGGAGCACGTGTGTGGTCAGGACCAGCTGCTGGTTTGGATCAGAGGATCAGAGACAGTTGGGCGGGTTCATGTTAACGTGACTCATGTGAGCGTGTCGTCCTGCAGCCGTCAGCGCCGGAGGAGGAAACCCGACCGGCAGCGGCAAGAAACACCGCAGGAGAGGCAAGAAACACCGGAGAGTCCCAGCAGAGGAGAGCCGGTACGCCAGCATTACACCCCCCCCCCC
>OMLF01015954.1:53513-70804 GCA_900302615.1 Holocentrus rufus | reverse complement strand
CCTGATGATACTGACCTGGGCAGCTGAGCTTTCACTTGCCTCTGGCAGAGGCTGTGGTAGCGCTCCACCCTCAGGAAGCCCTGGTTCAGGATACGCTGGCAGATCATGTCCATACGCTTGCATACCTAGAGAGGCAGCACAGGAGCAAATGGTGCACAACAGGTACTTTTAACATGAAGATATGGATGCCTTTTTTGATCCCCAAAGAGACAATATTTTTCCTTTTGCCCCTCTCTCACTACACAGACACAACACTGCAGTTGGTAGGTATTCAGTGTCTTGCTAATTGACTCCAGTAGGCAGATTTTTCCAACGCTGGGGTATTTAAACAGAAAGAACTGGACAAATGCCTTATCATCAGGGCACATTTACCCACACCCCAATCCCACCCAGATAAATCGTATTGTCTTGCAAATAAGACAATTGTAATGTCACACCATATCAAGCCTAATCACAGTATGTAAACTGCAGCACAAAGGGCCGTGTAAAAATACAGCCAGCGTGCAGACTGATCACTATCTTAAATGACCAAACTGTAAACCCAAATCAAACCTGTCAGGGGACAGGTGGTGTAGACGTTACAGACACATTTTTGTTAGTCAATTAATTCCCGAGTCGAAACTGGGGAGGTTGTCGAGATAACGTTACTCATCTTTTTGCATGATAAAAGTAATCTTTTGTTTAGTTTGATAGATCGCATTTGTGGGCTTGCCTTAGCTGTACAGTGGGCAAATGGGCCCAGGCTCCTTATGTTGACACGACGAGGCGACCAAAAGCCCGTGTGACTGCACAGGCAGTAAACACACACACATGATTAAAAAACTATCTGCTGTAATTTCTTCATATATTTGATACGAGCAGAGACGTCCGCACAGAGAAAGCCGTCCATCTAGTTAGCATTAGCTTTGTCACCGAGCCAGCTGGTTTGTTTTTGTTCTCCTTACCGAGCGCAGCAGACTGATTTCGTCGTAGGACAGAAAATTCAGAATCGTCTCAATTGCCACGATTGGAAGTCCTAAAAGCGGGTTGTTCTGGTGCGGCTGGTCTGGCGGAGGAGTGGACAGTCTCGGTGACACCGAATCGGAATCCAGAGACCCAACACATCCATCGATTCTCTCTACGACGGCCGCCATCTTGGTTTGTTGAGGAGGAGGCGGAAGTGACGTTGTGAAAGGAAGCCGCTTCTTCTTCTTGTGGGAAAGGAAGATCTGGTGTCAAGTCATCAGTAAATAACTGGCCAATTTTCACTAGGAATGATCAATACTGTATGTGTAACCATGTCTGTAACCATGACAACTATGGTTATTATACTTTGCTCATACTATTTCAATAATTCTAAAATAACAAAATCTTTTTGACACTTTATTAATATTATCGTTCATTTGTTAATTAATTAATTAATTTTTATATATTTAAGTCTTATTTTGTTACATAAGACTACACTCATGGTGGAATGGGCCGTGGAATGATCCGTGGGTCAAAACCCAATACCAGTATGTCCAAATATTGCGAACCCCTTGCTTCATATACATACATACACAGTATATAATAAATATATGAATATATCTATCTATCTGATGTAAGTATTTGAAAGATATGACTCTTAGTTTATTATTGCTACTTTCAACAAGTGTAATTATTCTGAACATGCATTAAAAGTAATGTGGGTCTATACTGCAGGTACAAATGTAGGACCAAACTAATTGTGTTATTTGTTAAGGACCCACGGAGCATGCCCACGGGGACACTTGAGCACTGTGCCCATGTGGGCTGACAGTGTGCCCATATTGTGCACACAGTATGCCCCTAAGTGGGCATGCTGTAGGCCCACAGTAGGTCCCAGTGGAGCCCAAATTTTGGGCTGAGTGTGGACTGTTCCCTGGAGCACCACCTAGGCCCCATAGTGTGGGGCATCAAATTCTATTCTTTGATCAAAACAATTTATTACACAGGGCCTTTGTGCACAAAATTGAACATGGCTTTGAAAAAGTATAATATATGAATCATCATCATCATCATCATCATCATCATCTATGACAACCTTTACCATCAACATATCCCAGCTAAAGTGTACTCAAGACCATATCAGTCTGACCAGCAAATAGATGATGGTGACCAGCAAGACCACAGTTACCACCCATGTCCAGCTATGACCAGCTTAACCAGCTATCCCAGCTGAAGTGTACTCAAGACTATACCAGTCTGACCAGCTAATAGATGATGGTGACAAGCTAGGTGTTCCCTATCTTTGCATCACCGAGAGCTTCTCAGCCAGCCAGAGTAACCGTATGGTGTTGAAAGCAGTGGAGAAGTTGAAAAACATGATCCTCACAGTGCTTTGTGGCTTCTCCAGGTGTGTGTGCCCCGTGCAGCAGGCAGATGATGGTGTCTTCCACACTGATGTCTGCCTGGTATGCAAACTGCAGCGGGTCCACCACTGGGGGCCAGGGGTGCTGTAGGGCCAGTCTCTCAAAGGTCTTCATGACATGTGATGTTAGACCCACAGGCCTGAAGTCATTAAGGACACTGGGACGTCCCTTCTTGGGCATTAGGACTATGCAGGATGTCTTTCAGATCATGGGCACTCCTTTCAGGGAGAGGTTGAAAAGATGCTGTAAGATTCCTGCCCGCTGCTCCATGCAAACCTTCAGCACCCTCGGGTTCATGTTATCTGTTCCTCTGGCCTTGCTCATCCTGATCAGCATTGTCTGCTCACATTCATATTGTGGGACTGTATATCACACTCTCCTCTGAATTTCCCTCTGAGTAGCTCTGTTCATACTGATAACTCTTAATAAAACAGTCTCTGTAGTCTCTGAACAAGTTCTGCACACCCTCTTGATTGCCTGGGGGCCTTGCCATAAAGTTAAATTTGGTAGTCTTGTAGATACTTTGGGGCATCCTCTCCTGCTGTGGCCTTCCTCCCTGCTCTGTCTCATCTTCAGGTGGAATGGCATGTGGATCCATTTTCCAACATAGATGTTTATTCAGGCTCAAAAAACAATGAAAGAGCTATATAAGCTATAATGTTTGAGGTGGCCTTGGCTCACAGAACATCTGATGTGGTGCACATTTGAAAACAGGATCCAGGAAGCCATTCCAGCAATTTATTGTGGTCAAGGATGGGCTGAAATGCTTTACAGTTGAATGGTGGATGCTTTTTTTCATCATTAATGCATCCACAATCTGCCATTTCACTCTTGCCTCCTTAAGTAACATAGGATTAAACTCAAGAATATTGGTTCTCTCTTTGTTCTGCCTGGAATGTTTTGTAGGGAGAGGAGGGGAGTCACTGGCCTGAAGGGTACAGTGGGAGTTATTTAGTCAGGAGTGGCGGTCTGATTGATGATGTAGGTGGAGTGGAGACTTGTGATTTAACAGTAATTCAAAATTGGCTGCATAAGAACATAATTCGTAGGACCCCAGGATGTCCAATACTGCCACAAAAGGTATTCAATTTCCCCACTGGGATCAATAAAGTATTCTGATTCTGATAACATGAGAGTCAATGACGACCCAGAGCATCAGTGCTCTGACAAGGAGGGGTACCTTACGCATCAGTGCTCTGACTTACCGGGACTGAAGCAGCACATTTCATATTACACAATAACAAAGGATGCAAGGCCACTAGAGCCATCTCCTCAAATGCTGTTGATGTAACAATTCACCATCTATTTGTGTTCTACCTGCATATCATCTCTGGGGTACGATTTTAACATACCCAGAAGTAAACAGTTTTAAGGAGATTTGTAATGTGAATATGTGTCCAGTGCCATTTGGCCATTGTCTTTTTTTCAAGTTTGGCATCTCAAAGCCTCTGACACAGTCTCTTCTCCTGCCTTAGCTTAGACATTATTTATGTAGAAATAACTGAAACCCAGTGAAGAGCTGCCTTCTGGTTAATTTGTCTATATACTGTATATGCTTTGAATGTGTAGGTTTTGCTTACCACAGCTCAAACCTGCATGGCTGTGTCTTTCTTCTTTTTCAGACGATGAAGTTTTTGGATGTGGATGCAGGTTCTGCCCTAGCTTGTATGGCCATCAGTGCTGGCAGGGACAAGACTAGTGAGTTGTGTGTCTAAAAGTGAGTTGTGTGTGTATTAATGTGTCTGGCTGTTAGTGTATGTTTGTGATGTGGGTCTAAATGATGTTGATGGTGACTGTATGTGGGTACTGTGGAGAAAATTGCAGAGTCTGAGAGTCTGAAGTGAGGGGGACAAATTTATTATTTACATTTTTTTTTGCCAGCGGAAACAAAAAACAAAACTTGACTCACTAACCCAACACACTTGATTTGTCACTATATCTGTACAGTGATATATGTGTTTTATTTTTACATCAGTTTCTTTGTGGTGTGCTTATTTGGCACATCAGTCCATATCTGTGGTGTCCAGTTCATTCAGGAATCTCTGACATTTGGCCATGAGAACTTTGATGGCCTCTGTGACCAGGACGTCTGGTGGCAGGACGCCAGTAGACTCAACAGTAACTGTATGGGAGAAGGAATAAATTTAAAGACATAATACAAAAGTAAAACAGCTACATGGACAAAAAACATTTCTGCAAGAGGCATCTTGAGGAAACACTAGTACACTGCAACGTTAGATTCTGGAATAACGTACAGATGAAATGGTCTCGCACTCTTCCAAGCTTCACAAGATTCTTCAGGTCATCGTGTCGGAGAACTTCTCTACTGCATGTATCCAGGCGGCTGTTCACAACTTTGGCAACCTTTTTCCCTAGGTTGCAAAACAAAAGACCGCATTTCAACTGAGGCTAACTTTAACAACAGAATTTAGGGTCTCACTGCAGATTTCACAAAGAATTCAACTCCTCTGCCTAACTAATTCATGAATGTGAATTAAAAATAAATAAATAAATAAAATTAATTTGGGTAACAGATATTAACCATTTATTAGCTATGGATTAACATGCATAGTAATAGCTTACTGGTTCATTAGACATTACAAACCACTTAACACCTTACTCTGTACTAGTGTGTTCTATCCATGGCCTCTTGTTCTGAAAGCACAAGCAGTGTCTTTGATCTTAGATGTGTTCTTGGGCTCGGTATCTTGCTGTAGAGGGAATTTGTCCCCATCAAATGCTTTCCAGATGGCAATGCTTTAAAATTTCTATGATACCTTCAATCAAAAATAAATCACTACCTCCAAATGTTATACAATCCTAGACTTCTCTGAACCTCCTCCATACTTGATTGATGATTGTAGACATGTAGATGGTCAGTCTTTAATTGCGTCAGCGACTAATTGCATCAGCTCCATACATGCTGCCTTAATTACTTTCAAAAATTTAGTTGGCGGATTGCCATGAAATTTTGTGCATATTTTTAGAATGAAATCTGTCAATTTTGGTGACCCCATGAGCTTCCCTCTAGCACCATCAGCATGCTTTATTTTAACATCTGTGTCTCAAAAACTTTTCATATTGGCCCAAATGATACTTGTCAACTTTGGTGAGTCCATGAACTTTCCTCTAGAGCCACCAACAGGCCCTGCGGGGCATTGGTGTTTGGAATAACATGCTTGTTTAAGATCTGACGCTGATGGTGATAGTTGCAATTGTCTTTCAGGTCTTGTACACGTTAGGAATTCCACTTTCTCTATATATTGCAACAAAGATGGAATAAAACCCCCAAAATGCGGCTAAGTTAATATGCTCACTTGAGGTGGATAAAAAAAAAATTGATAAAAAGCAATGTAATAATTTGCGATGGAAGCGCATTTGCCAAACGAAAACCAGACATAAAAAAATGTGTGGGAGTGGCCTTCTTAACAAAAACTGCTCATACTAGTAGTCATTATAAGACCACCTGCATTTTTTGTGGTCACACTGAAGCAAAAGTAAAGCCAACAACAAACAAGTCTGTTTGTATATTTTACCATTTAGGTCTTCCAGGTCTATGACACCTCGTGAAAAGCAGCGCTTCAATCGTTCTGCCTTTTCCCCTTCAATGGGCTCCAGGAGGGTAATCTCTGGTAGGAGTCGGTAACTGGCTGTGGCCACTGGAGAGAACTTAGCATGGTCCTTACCTGGACAGAAAACAGGGCAGTCATTCAGTGTCATATAGCAGAAAACATACAATTCAGTCACTGAATCCAAGTAAATACAGTTGAGACAGAAGTTTGATGTGCATATATGATTCCTAAGCCACTTCAGCCGAAACTGCATCCCCATTGTGTGACAAAACTTATGTCTGGCCAAGAAGTCAGTTCCAGTATTTAACATGTTGTAGCTACTTACTGGACTGTACTGATACGTCTGCTTTACTATTAGAACATACTGTGTTGTCTTACTTTTTTTTTTTTTTTTTTTAACAGAACATTGGTAAAAATGCTGGAAGCTAGCATTCTAGAGCAACCACTGCATATCACTGCTTGTGCTGAGTTGAAAAGACAAGTATAATGTTAAACCTACAAATGTGTCAACAGCTGATTGAATAGGTCAAAACTGAGCAGAACAAATATTAATTTAATGTCAAACAGGATATAATAGGCTTAGCAGTGGCAAGTAGAGGTCCAAAGTTTTCTTAAGTGTTCAGCGTTTTTTTAATAACATCACCACTGATTCCAGTGGAGTCCCACTGAATTTCTGATATAACCCTCTTCAAGATGAATGCATTAAATTTTACCTAGAATTAAAAATTAAAAACAAAATTAAACACCCCACCAACTGGCTTGACCAGAGTGTGTCATCGGGTTACGTTCTGTTGTGTTTTCTAAGCACCTGTTTTGTTTTCTGTTCGGGTTAAATTTTGTTTATTAATGTTTGTTTACTTTTGCAGTTTGTTGCCTAATAGGTAAGCTACGCTAAAGCCAATCGGCTATTAGTTGCAATTGTCTTCATTGCCCCAGTGAAGCAGGGCATGCATGTCCCATTGTCATGCTTGCCCGGGAACCTGGAACTATGACCCACTGTTGGAGAAATACAGTTTGGACAATAGGGATGGGACGAAATATTATTTGGCGAAATTTCGCGATGCAAAATGTGACAATATGCATCGTGTTGCAAAAAAATGTATCGCAAAAAAAACACGAGCACTATCTCAGCTGATTTTGCTCTGCACATGATAGATATTATTAGATCTTTTTTTTTATTTACTTTTGGTTTCAACAAGTTATCCGCCGATTATTAGTTATTGGATTATTATTATATTTTAATTGGCCGGACACCTACACTTTATTAGCCAGTAATTAGCCGCATTTTCACAAAGAAAACAGATCTGCTAACGTTAGGTCAACACAATCATCAGTTAGGCTGCTTACATTATCCCAGGTTCAGTGTGTTTGACCTGCTGCGGGCTTTTAATCCGTGCTGGAGAAAACACCGCTACTTTCCAAAACTGTTCAGTTCTCAGCTGATCTCCGGCCGGTGGCTCTATTAACGCCAGGTAACGTCAACTTTCCCCGCAGCTCAACAGTCATGTGACATCATCACCCGGAACCTTATCAGCGTTTTTGATTGGCTGTTGCATGAAACTAGTTTCACAAAGTTGAGAGTTTTGAGACTGTTGCGGCTGGGTTTCACAGAGGTTTACACCATGCAACTCAGCTGCAACTTAGTTTCACCTGAATTTCAAGCAACTAAAGTTGCGTGAAAGTTTCACCGTGTAAAGCCAGCCTAATGTTATTTTTTATTTTTAAGAAAAACTCTTAGGCCAGGCTAGATGACCTGGAGAGGGAGGCTGATATAGAAATAGCAAAGCAGTGCCCCCCTTGTGTGTGTAAAATAATTTTTGCTTATTTTAGAGAAATTAACAACCTAGAAACTAAACAACATAGAGAAAAGGTCTGAAATAGAAACAGAAATAAGTTTCCCTGTTTGTGTGCAACTGGAACAAAATAAAATAAGTTGATTTAGGTTTACGCAGGAATATTTTTTCAACTTTTTTTGACATTGTATCGTTACATATCGTATCGTGACCCTGGCATATCGAGGTGCATCATATCGTGAGTGAAAGGCTGAATCCCATTTCACCCCTTGGCCCTCCCCCTTGGCCCTACCCCTCCGTTTTGCGCGTTCACGTGGAGGGTTAGGGGTGTCCCAATTCTCATTATGACAGAGGGGTAGGGGGAAGTGGTAGGGCTATGTACCCCTCCAAACGGAGATTTTCCCGAGGCACACTCCAAACGGAGGGGTACGACAGATTTCCCAGAACGGCTTCACAAATGTAAGTATTTTCTCCATGAATAGAGTTTTAAAATGTACGAAAACCCTTTATTGTCTATTTTAACGTTGTTTCAATGTGTAGTGGTCAAAATGCACCCCCGAAAAAAATTGCTAGTAGTCGAGGCTTCAGTTACATGGTTACCGTTACCAGGCTGAATGCTACTAGCGGTGCTCTGTGGGCAGCCCTGATAATCTACAGTGGTAACGTTATCAATAATAACTTCGGCAACCTCGCTGCTGGTCTTCAGTTACATTGATAGCGTTATGGGATAAACATGCAGGAATGTCATACACAAATCGAATGTGACGTTAGCATTAGCCTGTAACTCCATTGAAGTTGTGTACGAATTGCGACAATCCGTGCTAACATGTTATATGGATGTTGTAACCCAAGTAATGTTAATATCACTGGTTTATATGAGATCAGAGATCATGAGATCACAGTTATCCCTGTGTGTTATCTGTGCAGGGACTCCACTGATGACGTACGCGATTGTCGAAGGGGTGTCCCAATTCGGAGGGGTTGACTTTCGGCCCTACCCCTTGGGACTACCCCTTGGGGTAGGGCTAAGGGGTAGGGGTAGAAAAGAGAAATGGGATTGGGCCTAACTATAACCGCTGAACACATGTATCCCTTCACCTAGTGCAGTAATGGGACAGGTTTGCCTTGAAGGCTTTCTAACAGAAAGAAGAGGTTAGGTTAGATGTTAGGATTAGGGATGGGCTTTCTGAGCCTTAAAGGAAAACTTCTCCCATGTGCATCTAGTGCAGTCCAGAAGAATACAAGTGTTCAATGGTTATAGTTCCAATCATTTAACTTCTTCTAAAACAACTCTTTTGATATGTATTTCATTACTGTTTAATAACGTGTAAATAAGAGCTTCAGAGTAAGCTTCAGAGTTGCTGTAAGGTTTATTTTTTTTCACTTTGACGGAGCTAGGCTGATGACTCCTGTAGAGTTCAAGTCTTTATGCTTAGCTAACACAAAATGCTAACCGCCCACCGAACCAGTGGATGTACAAAGGTGAGAATGGTTTGCTTCTTGTCTCAGTCTGGGTACGTTGAAAAAAGGGTAAATTCTTTTAAATTCATGATGTGGTGGAAACCACCACATCTTGCTGGATCAGGATGGATCGGGAAGGATGCTGGATCAGTCAGCATCCTTCGAGGAGCTATGGGTGTGGGTGAGGTGATGGCGACAGCGATGGTGAACCAAACTAAAGAACACAAACACAAATGATAAAGATTTTGATACAAAAACATCAAGAATTGTATACCAACATGCTAGATTAATTCTACATGGTTCTCATTTCTAAAAGGATTTTAGTTATTGCAGGAGGAAAATAAGCCTAGACTAACTACACCAAAACAGTGTTTTCTGAACACAGAAAACACTCGCAAGACTTTTTTTTGTATTTATGTATGTATGTATTACTATTTATGTATTACTACTATCTGATCTCATAGGTTCTCCTGGAACGTACTGGATTCAGGTTTAACTCAGGTTTTGCTAACGTTCAGGGTGCTGGGAAGTGGGTGGATCAGTGTTTATTATTTTAAAAAAAAAGGAAATATAATTAAATAAAAACATAATCCTCAAATCTTGAATTTCACATTTAGTAGTCTGAATAACTCACCCTTGCAGTATAATTTCATACAATCCCCAAGAACAATCCTCTCTATAATTAGGTTTGCAGCAAAATTAGCTTTGCTGATGTCAAGTTGTAGTCTTATACCTGGCAGCAGGACTGACCTTATAATTGCACTGACAACATCTGTGAGCAGTAGACAGCCAAAGAGCACAAAGCTAATTGGTTTTTGCCTCACCATTATCTTTTAAATACCAATTCAGATTGCACTCCTGTTAAGCTAGCGTCCAATACAGCTCTCCTTCGATGTTGTTAACCTTTGGAGAATAAGGTGTCACACCAACCAGGCTCTGCACAAAGCAAAATCTCCATTTCAGGGATAGAACTGATATTATTTACTGTACCCAGTTATATAAACAAGTCAATCTGCCCCGCAAGCCATATCGTATCCCCATTTCTTCCATGTATGATTTCATATTGAATCCTGCAGGCAAATATTGATCAGTCGCCATCATCCAAACATGTCTGGGCCCCTGAGAAAAGTTGATGGGACCAATACTTTGTTTGACTATAACTTAACAATCAAAATATAATTATTTTAAGTCCCATATCTCGTTCTCCATGATTCCTCTATGTCATGACTCTGCTCATGATAGACTACTTGTTCAGCCACCAAACCGACTTGTGTATATTTATAGAACAAGCAGGTGTACTTGATACATCATAGAGGATGCCATTATCATCCAAAGATGTAGACCTTAATGGAGGAAACCTTAGAGGATAATACTGGAGTTTCATTTAACGGTACCCAGTGTAGTTTGTGACCACTAGTGTTCCTAGTGGTCCTCGTTTTGTTTACACGACTTGTTCTTCCAGCATGCCATGAGCATGGGGGCGACATATTACATACACAAATGTAAATAATGCAATTTTCAAAATGTTTCAAAAGAGAGTTTCGCAACTTTTTTAAGCTTCTCCTCTCATCTCATCCCATCTCTCCTTTATGACTAATGCATATCTACAGGTGGAATCAGGGCTAATAAGTTGGATATGGATTCAGCTGCTCAGTCCAATTCAGATAAATGATCTTCATAGTATTTTGCACATTTTTTTTCAGAATATGAGTCAAAAGTGTTCGCTTCACCTGACATCTGTAGCTTTAATTACATCACAATCTTTTCTTGTGTCTGAATCTATTATAAATCTATAAATTTATTAAACATAAAGGAAAGATTTTAATTATTCTGCAGTATCAGTTTTATGAGAAACTTGTTTCACTGTATTAAAATTCAACTCATTTTTGAAGTTTTGGTGTTCCAAAGTTGAAATGTCAGGTGGTGGAAACACAGCATTTACATTTTATTAATGCATTTTATTAATTTTATTAATTTAACCCCTTACATAATATATACAAATGATTTGTACCCAATGTAATTTGTAAACACTCCTCCTCGTTTAGATTACATTCAAAATTTCTCATTATATCACAGTGTTTGTCCTGGAGGCGATGCATTTCCTACCTTAAAAGACAGCCTTATTCTGGAATATTCTGAAAGTTTTTACATCAGCATAATATGACACCCCCATGGCATGGCATGCTCGGAGAACATGTTTTGTATATGGGGACACAGTACCTTCACTTTATGCTAATCACCTAGTTTGCCCCAGTGTGGTTGGAGATATCAGGGCTCCTACCTTGAGTAGAGGCCATTTGCTGCCTTTCATTCTTGTACAGTCGGGAAAACAACTTCCACAGATTTGAAAATTTCCTGTAGTAGATAATCCACCACAGTAAACACCAAGCCTTTATTTAGTTTTGTCAGAGTTTTTGTTTTATCCTTATTTCATCTTGCCTGAGTTGAGTGTTTACATATCAGTGCTATTTTTCATTACTCTCTGCTTACTGTCAATCCCCTGACAGCCGCAAGAAGAAGTGGAAGTCTGTGCCAGGAAATAATCCCTCAAAAACATGCTGCCTTACAAACTTTATTGTCACACCCATGTCTTTTTATTTAGGCCATCTTTAACAACAGGGACAGCAGTTCATTTCAAGGTAGGTTTGATGCTGTTTAGTTTGCATTTAAAAATGAAAAAACAAAACAAAACAAAATCCTTAATTTTATTTCTAAACATATTATTTGCAGGAAAAAAATATTTGTGAAAGGTAGAGCAAAATGATCAGGTATAAATAAATTGGAAATCCTGACAATTTCAAAAACTTGGAATGACGGCTATCATTATTTATGATATCATAACTTAATATTATCTGGATTTTTCTTTTATTTCCTATTATTGGACAAAATATTTAATTGTGAACAGGTGCAGAAGTGATTTGTTTTTGTATCATAACTATATATAGTGCCTGACTGTATATACAGTATGTATATATGTGTTATGTCTGTTGTAAATTGCAGTTATATTTATGTTTAATGCAAGTTCTGTTTGTTGTACTGTATATGTATGTTGTGATTGCATCTATTAAAAAAGAGTAAATGCTAAAAAAAAACATTGAACATGGCATTTAATGCATAATTGTTGGAGAAAGTATAAACTAGGTGGAGACAGTAATAAATGGGACATAACTATATATGACACTGGTGTTCTCCTTTAAGATACAATATAATGAGGCATTAGTCAATGAAAATATATAGTGTTCGGTATAATGTAAGATATTATATCTTACATTACATCTTACATGTATATATCTTAGATATATACATACTGAGGGTGAGATAATGTGACCTGGCTAAGCCGGCTAAGTTCAGTAAGTGATTAAAGAGTATTCAGTGAATACTTATTATCGTGGTCTTGGTACCTGAACAGACTGACTGAGAATGGATGGGAAATCAAAGTTTAGTTGGAATAGCTCAATAGGCAATAAACTTTTGTTGAATAATGTGATGTGTGGTCTCTGTAAAGTGGTTCGGCATCGCTCACAGCCAACTGACTTCTGACGCGCTAAAGCAGAAAACATCGTCCCGGGTATAATTTAAATCTCATCAATAACACAAAACAGTGCAGGCACATTGCCTAAAAGCCAATAGCCGGTGCCAGCCCGCCACAGCCCTGCACATTGAATGAATGGATGGCGGTGGATGCTGTGTGGGCCTCACTGCTTCCCCTGGTTTCTGGGTCAGGTGCTGGGAGCAATGAGGTGCAAGGCTAATGGATGGACTCTTCACAGCAGAATGGAGATGGAGAAGCTCGAGGAGTTTAGCGAGGTTCTATTGCCCTGCTATGGAGAACAGAGCTGTGGAGTTGGAAATTGTTTGCCACAAATATTAAGAGGAATCGGAGGTGTCACTGTGTTTTACAGTAATGATGAAAGCCATGCGTAACTGTAAAGATTGTACTCTGTAAGAGAAAGGAGGGGACGTGGTGTTGAGTAGAGGTGCAGCAGCCAGATTAAATGAAATAATCAATCAACTTCCCTCTGCCTCTTCTGGTCAATGTGCCGCACTACTCACTGATTTGGAAAATTCTTTCCTTTAAAGGGTTTTGCTTTTACACATCAATGCACCCTCTTAATAATGATAGGGCGTGGAATCTGAGTTCTTTGTCAACATTAAATAATGTGCATATTTATAGGAATAAAATGCCAATGATATATAAATATCTGCTCTAATGCTTTTTAATTGCAGACACTTATATTACCATAACAGCTAACTGTGATGTGTCATATGTTTACTTTTTTATTGATTTTTACTGTGGCAGAAAATAAGAGAAACAGAGTGTGGGAGGCCAGGATGAAAAAGGCACACTCTTTAGAAAAAGGGTTCTGTATAGTGCAATAAAATAGTTCTTTGGGTTTGTACCACAGCAGAAAAATTTTGGTAACTTGAAGAACTGTCTCAGGAAAGTTGTCTATATTGCACCATGCTTACATGGCTCCACACACAGCCTGGTACTGGTACTGTAAAGAACTCATTTAAGATTGAAATGTTGGCAATTATTTCTGAGAGCAGATACAAAAATAAACAACAACAAAAATGTCCTTTCATCCTTTCATTATATTATTATATTTTATATGTTGAATTTGGACGCACTTTTTGCACCATAATGTCAAGTTATTTTGCTAATTTTATTTCAGGTTTGTTTTTGCTTGACTTTTTATTTCACAGTTGTTTTATTTGATAATGATAATATTATGATAATATTTTAAATATTTCATCAAAAATGTGTAAATTATGCGGACTGACAAGGTTTCAGAAGCGGAGGTTATCAACCTGTGATCATAATTGGAGACCTAGAAAAGTATAATAAAAGCAACAGCCTTTAGACTTGAGATGTTCAATACTAATTAATTTCAGGAAGTCACAGGTACAAACGGCACCCTAGAGACATGCCTCATGCACCTAATCCCATCTAAGAGGAACTAAATTGAGTTTCTATTTTCCAACTATGTATCTCATACATTAGCACGAGATTTTGGGTCAATCAACTCACTTGCCTCTCAGAAGATGACAAGATTCATCTGTCTTGCTTGACTGGGCCTGGGGATTAAATTGCAGGGCAACTCAGCAGGGAATAGGCCCTGTGAATGCCTGGCAGGAGCTGCATCCCCTGAAATTATAAAGGATGAGCGTCCCGTCTCCCCGGGCGCTTGTGATGTCAAAAACATAAAGGTTTGTTATGCTCGATTTGACTAGCTCATACATGGCTGGCCGTCTACTAGTCAAACTCTATTGTGGGGATGTTCATATTGTGCCATGAAAAAGCCAGGCTAATATACAGAGTTATAGGCCAGCCATCCATCCGTGTGGAGCAGCGCTTGACTGAGAGGATGCTCCTCTTATTGCTTGGTTTAATAGATCCCTAAAGATTGGAGCCCATATATTTTTTATCAGCTCAATGTGGGCAGTTGGTGTGCTTGTGCATGTCTTTCTGTGGCAAATCATTTATATTTTCTCACAGATGATGCCGAGTCTAAGCATAATCTTTAAAGTTATGATTTGTCATTTGTAAAACTAGATCACTTCTGAACGAGGCCCAATTTTCTCACCCATCACGGTGAGGCAAAACTTATCTTGCTCATATAACTTGATTACAAGAACATGAATTAAATTTGCACATGTAGCTTCGAGACGCAATTCCCTATTTGACCTTTTGTTGATGAATTTAGACTGCTATCATTTCCCTGAGTCATTGGCGTCTTTGTATAAAGATACTAACTTGTTTTTGGAAATTTGAAAGTTTAACACATATCCTTGTGCCTGCAGCTTCTGTGTCTCACTGATTTGTTTGTGAATGATTATCTAACCGGCGAATGCTGCTGAAATTTAGACTCCTGCCTTGTAAGTAGAAGACAACAGAATGTTGTGTTTGAATAGTTGGAGACATGCGTGTATGGTAATGCCATGCTTTGTTGAATCAAGCATTTTTGTGGTTTACACATAAATGGCACTTGAAGTTTTGTAAAAGCTAAACACAATATACAGTGTTTTTGGTGTTTGGGGTAAGGGGAGGGGGGTGTTGTTCCTAAAATGAACGCATAATTCTACAGTGGTTGTTTTCTGTCTAACCCTTTCAAATTTCAAATTTCTTCTAACCATCTGTAAACATAATTATTTCTGCAGCCAGGAAAAAAAAACAATAGCTGCCCTGCAATTAGCCATTTTTCAGGCAGCGTACACGTGAATGCAGGGTCTGAATTTGAAGCCAACTGGGTCCCTAGACATCCGCCACAATACTTGGCACTTTGCTGCATCTTCTCTCTGTGTGCGCTGACATCTTTGGGACCTTTAGCTAACAAGGACTATTTTGGGGAAGGGGGGAATGCGGGAGAAAGATAACAGCACAGCTTTTAGTGTTTAACAAAGTATTCACAGGGTGATTATACATCAAATGTTGAGCACACAGCTGCGCAGAGAGCTTGGAATGATATTGGATATTGCGTGTGTGTGTGTGTGTGTGTCACAGATTATTGTTGGTATGGACTGGCTGACTCCTGACATGATGCTTCATAAAGGAATACTGTTGAGAGTGAACACATGTGGACCAGTTTTGTCTGACACCCTGAGTGATGCGGCTTTAAAAAGGCCCAGACAGCCTACTTATAATGCGGTCATAAAACTGCCTCACTTTCTCAGGCCATCAACGCTACATGCCAATCATGATGAATGCCCTCTCAAGGCCCAGTGTTAGCCATAGTACACCTATAAATCTGAATTTCCACTGCCGACTTTTTAATCAATAAATGTTTTTGCCTTATTTGTAGTCCTGGATTTCAACCCAGTGAGCTGCTTTTTGCCTGGGATATTTTGAGGCTATGTATTAATTGAATTTTACACCAATTTTGCATGCTTGCCCTGTAGATCTAGCAAACATGTCTCAAAGAAAAAGCGGTGTTTTCTTTTGCACTCTACCCACCAGGACTCTATTTATCTGCACTGTGCAGATCATAATAGCTCAACCAGTTTGTACCTTTTGGGCAAATATCTACGGATGCAAGTGGCAAATGTAAATTGCATTCATGCTGCAAAGCCCCCCCTCCCTTACTTCCTACTCTGACTGTTGGATCTGAAATGGCCTGAAGCAATGGCCTCTGCATGAGACAAGAGCATAATTATATAGTTGGGTTTCCATTACCTGTGTTTGAATTTCATGCTCTTTAAACTCTTTATGAGCGAGAGAAAGCTGCTTTGAGTCTTGTGGCAAACGATTTATCATTCTGGGATAGATATTGCCACCTTTGCGGCTAGTTAAAATGTTATGCTGAGTTTACAGATCGTGCATAGTAGTAACTCAGACCCATCCCTCTGAGTTCCAATATTATGAATTGCAGGTGTGCAACTTAATCAATCACTGGCCTTGTTGGTGTGACTACCTGGTTTTATACCTCAACATAGACTATATTCAATGCCACAAATGCGGTTGTACCATGAGCTGGAACATGAAATTGCCACTGTAACTCATCACTGATTTGGTCTCCTGGACCCAACACCTAACTGCTTGTTGTTGTTCACACAGTTAACACAAATTACAGTGTAACTATTCTGTAATAATGGGGATCAAACACAATTGCAGGGTTGCAGGGAAACAAAACAAATAATCTGGGAATTAAGGGGCAATTGTGTTATAATGAGAGACTTACTAAGGTATTTTTTTATTTGAGGGATGATTTAATGCCATATTATTATCATAGCTAATTATTATCATAGCTAATTACAGGTGGTAATAGCTTTGGATAGGTGGAACTTTGGACTCTTTGTTTTGTTACCCCGTAACTGTTTTGTATGTACCCATAATTACAAAATAGTTACACTATAATTTGTTCAATTAAATTAAATTTAGCTTGTCAGAGCTGGAGCAAAGCACAATTTCAATTCAGTGGGAGTATATCAGGCGAGTGGCTTGTGATACAACACACAGAAATGTTCTGTACTTCAAAGGTGGTAACTCTTGGCAGCACTGTGGGATTCAAAAGGCCGTGTCCTTGCTGAACAATGGGAGTGGAATATTGAGTTTGGCCCCATTACAAATTCAACTTTTTTTTTTTTTTTTTTTTTTT
>OMLF01015954.1:17449-53493 GCA_900302615.1 Holocentrus rufus | reverse complement strand
AAAATTTTATTTTTTTTTTTTTTTTTTTTTTTAGTGCTGTAGATAATGCTCATTGATCTGTGAAATTATGAGCTACCATTAGAAAGGCCTACCACATAACTCAGACTGTCTGAACTCTCAGTCATTCGGCTGAAAACTTAAAGCCCACAAGGTAATTTACATCACAATGTGCCACACTGATTTAGATGGAGAGGTGTGTGTAAGAGGTTTTTAACAGATGCGGATGTCCTCGGGCTCTGTGATGGGTAGGGTTATGATTAACAACGCCAAAGGAATTCGATCTCAGTGGGCTGGAAATTGTGCCAGTCATATCATGCCAGTCGTACCGTGCCAGGCTGTGTCTGCGACTTTCACAATTCAATCTCAAACGTTTACTGACTGACACAAGTGATCAAAACAAGACGTGAGCGACGCAAGGTAAATGCAAGCACTGTTAATATGGGCTGCATAGAGAAGAATTAAATGGAAGCCATTTATCAGCCCGACTTTGAGAACAGATTATATCATACTAGTTGGAATACTTTCTGCATCAGCTATAATGTACATGAGGGAGCAGTAAGAGAAAAAAAATCTCATTTTATAGATTTTACAGAATACCAGTGAGGAATAATGAACTCCTATTTGTTGGCGAAGCGCTCAAAGTTCTAAACTCATATTTGAGGTACACATAGGGAAAGGCACATCATAATTGAATGGGCTGAGAAGTCGAGGGTGAATGGCAGTCATCTTCTCCGAGCCAGAGCTGCACTGCGTCAGGTGTGAAACAGATTCTTCAACTCTCCTTGAGCCTCTGCCGACTCACTTATATCCTGATAAGTGTTGAGATTGATCCTGAGTTCATTTCCTCGCAGTCGCTCCCCTTTCCAGCGATCCCTATAATTGCTGCAGGGGTACAATATTATATTTGGACAGCATCCAGTCAGGGAACTTAAGATATCAACCATGCCCTGCATTCTTAATGTGACCCCTGTAAGGTTTTGTTGCATCCTCGCATTACGCCTGTTCACAACTATCGACATGCAGCTTGAAATCATTGATTATGTATAGAGGTCAAAGGGCATGACAAATAGCTCTTTCCCCCAAAGCGCTCCTGGCTAAGCAGCAGCTGAAAGTCAGTACATTCACATGTTCAGATTTTTGTTGATGTCTACAGTTTAATACACAGACCATCTCCACAAGTCTATAGCAATGCGGTTTCAGGAACATAATGGAAAACAGCTATACTATTTGTAATACAGGAATCCCCCCTCATAATAAAATCATCTCCAAAAACCATTTGCATTTTTGCATTGTCGCTTGCCTCCAGTGTAATAAGTGCTGTGTGGTGGGAAGATACTTGGTGTTATAATATTTGGGTCACAATAAGGACTGATTGCTTGGTTTGTGCAGTATGTGCAGAGGGCCCCTTGATGAATGAAAGTCAACTGAATTGTGGCAGACCGCCAGAATGAATAGGAGTGCAAATACCATTAGAGTTAGTAGAAGCGGAGCATGCCTGGTCCAATAAATACATAAAACACAGAAGTGTAATCTTTTGGGTAGCTTTTACTCAAGGCCTGCACATGAAGAAAGAAAGAAAGAAAGAAAGAAAGAAAGAAAGAAGGAAAGAAAGAAAGAAAGAAAGATAGAAAGAAAGAAATGAGGCTCTCTCTCAGTAAGGGGAGTGAAAGAGAAAGGTAGAGAGAATAGGTTTCTGACAGTATAGGAGCAGTAATTAAATTTGCCAAAGTAATGAATGATTGATGGGTATGCCAAGCCAAAACAAGATACCGTCTGACCTTGTCAGTAACCTTGGAACTATAACAAATTGCAAAGATATGAGCACTATGCTTAAATCGTGTGCATGAGTGATTGGTGTGGTTTGAGATGTGAGAGGTGTGCTGTGTACAATTAAAGTCCATGATAATGTTTGCTTGGTATCAAGATTTATGTCATTCTTTATCATTTCTAAATATATAAATTGGATTATTTTGTATTAGGAAGCATGAGGTGTATACAAGGTAATAATGAAAAAAATACATTCAAATAAAGTGCTTCATCAAATTTCATGTCTGGTCTCTCTCTCTCTCTCTCTCTCTCTCTCTCTCTCTTGTTTTTTTCTAACAATGACTTTCCCTTTTTTCATGTTTAGCCTCTCTTGATGCAGAAAAGCCAACATCTGTCACATGGATTTGCTTGTGGACCAGAATGCCCATATGCATTCACCCACTGGCACACACACACACACACACCCACACCCACACACACACACACACACACACACACACACACACACAAATGCACAAGCACAGAGAGACAGTGTGAAAACAAGGCGGCGTGCTTACTGTATGTTCAAATTTAATTAGCTTTTGTGCTATTCCACAAATCTCCATAAGTTTGGGAGATTCTCTAATTAAGCTTTTGAAAAAAAATCTGACACAGAGATAAACCCAAATTGGATTTGTCTCCTCAGATCTGCTAGGAATTCAAAATATCTCTTCTCCTTGCTTCACAGCAAAACGATGCAATTGATTTCTCCTCCATCCTGTTAGATTAAGTAGATAATTGAATTGGTTTAAAACAGGCATACCTCAATATCTCTCTCCTTGAGTTGTGAAATTAATTACATTAGTGATGAGAAGGTGGACTCACACATATTTATGTCTTTGCTTGTGATTTTTATCCTGTGGAATTTTTTAGATAACCTCAGGGTTTAACCTTGGAAACACTTGAGTCACAGGACTCTGGGTCACATGTCCAACACGAAAGGTATATGACATTGTTTTGGGCAAAATGCCCTTTTTCTGACTTACCCAGACTGAGACAAGATGTTTGATACCATTTTCACCTCTGTACATCCACTGGTTCTAATGGGTAACATTAGCTTAGCATAAAGACTTGAATTCTACAGGAGTCAAGCCAGCCTAGGACAACGTTTGCTGGACTCTGCACTTGCACGCTAATTGCTACGCTTAAGCAACTATAGTGTGCTTTGTTACGTTGCCCATCATGTTCTCTTTTTGGCTCTAAAACGTGGCCTTTTTGGTTCAGCGCCACCAATTACCCCAGTTACTGCGTTCACTCACTTCATGGATTCTGCCATTGTGAATTTCCAGGGAGGTGGGGGGTAGGGGCTTCTTTTAAACAGTTGGGGAAGCAGCAAGAGGAGCTTGACAGCAAACTTTGGATATGAGGAGAAAAGGCCTGAGAACAGCAACATGGCAGGTCTGTGCGACTTGGTGTCACATCACTACATCTCAAAAAGTCTCCACAAAACACAGTTTCAGGATTGTTAATGGGTTCGGAAATTTTAAAGGTAATAGGGTTAAAGAGCTAAAGGATAACTCTGGTTATTTTCAGCGTGGGCCTTATTTACCTACCTTACCTACTTTTTCCATCATGACAGTTGTGCTGAAAATTTCATCACTTTACTGCAGAGCTTTACATACCTCCGGGTTATATATGAGGATAAAGGAAAGTAAAAAAAAAAAAAAAAACAGAACCAAACAAAAAATGCATACCTCAAGGTTGCCGGGAGCGCTGCTATCCAATGCACATAAAGAGTCAATGGGTGATCGCCAAAAAGCGGCTACAACACAATCAATCACCATGATGGCAAAGACCAGGGAAATGAGGTCTATAGAAATAATCACAAATATCCTCTGAAGGAGAATACAACTTCATTTATTTGTTATTCCTGTAATCTGAAATACTCCACACTGTGACAAAGGCTTGAACCAAAGATGCAACTGATATATGACATGTTGCTCGAGACTGAATGGGTGGGAGCCACACAATGTTTTCATAATTAAATAGTTCTTGTTTGATTGTTGTGGTATTAGGCACTTTTAGGGCCAGCTAGCATGCCAGAAAATCCCCCTAGATTCTCTCAAAACCACCTGTTCGTTTTCTCTTGATCATGCTTTATGGAGCAGCTCCAGATGATTTTTTTTTTATTGTGTGAGAAAATATTAACAAATGCAAATTGGATACTGCACCAAAAAAAAAAAAAAACAACCAAATACTGTAAATGCATCCATCTGTTTTCCGCAGCGTATATGAATTCATAAATTGGCTGGTATTCTGCTTAAGGCGAGTGCATGTGTGTCTGCTCTGCCCATAATGTCCTTCACTCAGTTTGACTCAACCGATGTCATCATTAATAATACACTGACTGAATCATCCCCGGCTCCTCTTCATTAATATTTGATGTAGACTTTTTAGCGGCGGTGGGCTTCCCCTAACCTTTCACTTCTCTGCAGCCCGCATCAATTACAGCGGATGAAAGGAACGGACATGGATGTCTCGCTAATTTATGTTCATGTGCTGTCTGTCACATAGACGGGATACAGATGTCATTTTTATCTGTCAATGTGGAAGGCTGGGAGGTCAGCAAGTGCTCCAAAGGTTGCAGGTTCAATTCCCAGTCCTGCTAGTTCCCCTATTTTTGAAAGGTCTCTCCCATCAAGGGCACACAACCTCTCAACACATGAACCAAATACAGCACAGGAAATAAAGGCTGACTGACAGTAGTTACATATTAAATATTAGGGCTGTGCTTTGGCAAGAATCTGGCGATCCGATACATATAACGATACAGGGGTTACAATTCAATATATTGTGATATATTGCGATACTGTAAGTAAGGTGATATACTGTGATTTTTTAAAAATTTTAAATAAAGAACACACCGACATATGCATACTATTTAATTTATGCAATAAGAACAGTGGGATCTGTATTTATCACAACCCCTGTAACAAAGGAATTGACATTTGCCTATATCTATTTTACAGATTCATATTCTGTTAACATATGTCTGCCAGTTTTTAATATCTCAAGTAGTTAATAAAATGCACAGTCATGAACCACTGCCACAAATCTTTGCATATAAAGTATTAATTAAAAATTGATAGTGTTTTTGAGAATCGATATAGTATCACAAAACATAATATTGCGATTCTCAAGTGTATTGATTTTTTTTACACCCTGTTAAATATGAAATTTATTGTATTTACTAGGTGATTTTTAAAAATAAACCCACATGTGCACATTTCTGTAGGTTGTTTTTTGTTACCTCAGTGGGCACACTAAATTAATTCAGTATTTGGGGTATTTGTGATAAATTACCACTCTCACCGCATAATGATGTAAAGAATAAAGGAAGAAGACCATGGATATAAAGAATGACTTCAAAATCAAGGTAACCCCAGCAGTATGATTAAAGCGTTCCTCATCCAATTGCTTTTGACTCCGAGATGTGTCTAAAGGTTTTACATAATCACTGAGCGCCAAAACCCCCCTCTGGGCGGGAGGGGATTCTCACTAAATCTCCGAGACGAAAATGTGTTTCTGCCACCTCGTCTACCACCGCCTCCACTACGGCTGAAATAATAAAACAATTGATAAGGTCATTTGGGAGTGTTTAGTCACTGCTGAACACCTTTTGGAGGCTGGAGAAATAGAACTGTCTTGCAGAGGCATGGCAGCGTATCGGAGTGCACCACCAGTCAAAGGGAGCTCAGGCGAGACGAGCTGTAAGTGGATCCTCCACCTGATGTCCGCATCAGTTTCATCTGACTGATTTCTGTCTCCACTGGTCCCAGTCGACAGGCTGAGGAGGGGAAAGGGCCACTTGCTCATCACTGCCAGATGGCCACCACCTATCCATACTTGGTGAGCTCTTTCTTGTTTTTCACTTCCTGGTGATTCATCGACTGTCTGCACAACAATTTCGCAGATTTGAAGCGCCGATCATGAAACAGGAGCTGTTTGGATTCAGACCGCCTCAGCTGAGAGTTAAAGGATAATTCCGGTATTTTTTTTTAACCTGGATCATATTTTCTCATCTTTTGGGTCTAAATGATTAATAGGGACAGTCATTTTTGAAATCGGTCCCATATCAAAGGCTGTAACAGGCAACCGCGGCACAGTTGCAACGTAATCCAACGGGGCATTTCTCTGCGTCAGAGTACGTCCACTAAAAATGCTTGCTTTTGCCATTGACAGGCTCAGTTTGCCATTATAAGAATCTGACAACATTATGGAAAGCATCCCTACAGAGATAGACATGTGTCTAACATTTAACAGAAGTCTCACTCAAGGACGAGCCTCGCTCTGAAATCTCACGGGAGGTGAGCTGTTGCAGGAACAGGGTAAATGTGTGAGAGTTATAATAATCTGAGAAACTAATAATCTGAGCCTGTCAGTGGCAAGAAGCAGCACTTTTAATGGATGTACTTTGTTGCAGATATATGCCCTGTTGGATTATGTTGCAGCTGTTTTATGATTGCCGGGCATAGCATTCTTGCTCTATATTGGACTGATCCCAAAACTTTTAGTCCCTAGTAATCATTTAGATGCAAAGAGATGAGAAAATACCAGTTTAAAAATACCAGAATTATCTGCGGCAAATAAGCTCTTTCTTTTGGGGGGTTTTGTTAGTCAACAAGAAGACGTCATACAAGTGTCCTGAATGCTAAAAGGCAACATGAGACTTAAGTAATAATGTAAAAAGTGTTTTTCTTCACTTAGAAAATGTTTTTTTTTCTGGTAGCATTGAATGTGAAAACAGCCTAAAGGCATTCGTATTACCCAGTCTCCTTCCTGTAAGGTTGACATTTATAACTGTATTAATTTTCCTTGGATTTACAGACACAATGCACCACATGAGGCCGAGAGAGCCAGCATTTTTTACCAAGGCTCTCAAATGGAATGTTTAAAAATAATAAAAAAAAATAAAACTGGCAAGCAATAACTTGTGCCTCTGCAGCATCCCATGATTGTTGTGCATGGAGAGTAGTTACCTGACATTCCACCTCTCCACTCCTGTTTGTCGAGGTGACAAGTCTGTATTGATCAATTTTACATGGCGTGTCAGCCAGAAAAATGGGATGCCAGGAGTATAGTTTGGGATTTCCACAAGGGGAGAGATTGAATATAAATTTCTAAATTGCCTTGTGTTCTTTTCAACTCTCATCCTGTCACTCAGCCCTCTCCGCCTATGCTTTGTCTTGGCAATCCAGCCCTGTTCTCTCACAGTGAGAGACTCTTGCGCTTTATGCATCCATTTTGTTGTACTTTTGGGTTCAAAACGGACTCTGGCATTTCACGCGCTCCAAATGGAGGGCTGAGGAAGAGGAGGAGGAGCGGAGAGATGCTGCTGGTGGCGGCGGTGGTGGGAGGAGAGGGGTTGCAGAGTTCTCATCAACAAGCTGCCATGAAGAACTGCCATATCTGTCAGGGGCTATGAGAGATCTTTTGCCAAGGTAAGGCAAATTCCTCCTCATTCAGCCTTAATAGGACTGTCAGGGCTTCAGAACAGGCAGGAATGTACTGTTACCGAGCCCGAGCCAGGAGCTGAGAGCTCTCGTAAGATTGCCAGGCTGAGGCTACTTCATGGCACATACAACAAAGAGCCCTCAGTGAGACACATGAGCCAGCACAGCGAACTTATGACAGGCTTCACTGTAATGCATCGGCTGGGTCTGAGGCGGCTGTGCTGGAGTTGAAAATAGCCTGGAGGCCAGCAATGTGTCTCACATACTATGGAACTTGTTAGATCTCGATATCACATTCACACTCTGCAGCTGCTACTTTCCTTTGTTTCCCCCATTGTCACTTCTCTTTTCATCGCCTTTCTGGATCTTCTTCATGAACTGTTAAAGGTTTTATTCAGCAAAGTTAAACTGCTCACATGAATGTGTGATAGCCCGAGAAGGAGCCTCCCTGTTGCTATGAAAACACCAATTAAAAAAAATCCTGTCCAGCACGATCCAATCTGCCAGCTAGAAAGTGTGAAACAGTTCAGCCTCCCTCTTTGATTGAGGTTATTTCTAATGCAGGGGAATATAAATGATGATCCAAGTTGAAACAGCAACGATAGGCGCTACTTGCCATGCTTTATCATTGACATGGAAAGTGTCAATGATAAAGGTTTGTGCAGAACGGTGAAAACCAAAAATGAAAGGCGTGAGATGTTTGTGTCCCATAACAGCCTGCAGGCATCTCAGCTGATAATACCAACTTACCTGGTTCATTCTAACTTGAAGTTTACATGGACCGGAGCCTTGTGCATGTGAATGTATGATTTCATTATTGTGTCCAAACTACTTCCTCATATCTCGATAAGAACCGAAATGAGCATGGCTCTTTCAGTCGTCCCTCATCTAAGTTCTGCATTTGTGCAATAATGAAAGGAAATGGAATGGAAACAATAAAAGTAATTTCGAAGTAGCACTTGAATCTATGAAGTTAATTGAATTAGTTATTACGCTGAAGTTACACTGTGCATCATGACGCTGGCAAGGCAGTAGATCAGGCACAACATTGAACCCCTGCCGCAGGAAGTGGCTATTTGATTTCCCCTGGTTATTCTTCTATGTAATCATCACAAGGCCCCATCACGCATGCAAAGAGTTGGATTAGCTGAGCAGCTACACAGGAGCCATGTTCAATTTCACTTTCATATAGCCTTTCAGCCACTGGAATGCAACCTTGTACCCAACTGACATTAGATTGCAAACTCATTCTCCAGTTCAGGCTGAACGAATTTCAATTTGGGGTGTGCATTATTGATCCAAAGGGGAACAAAGGCAGTTTCCCCAAAGTCCAGCTCTTTACCAATTATCACATTTATCAGCCAGTTCCCCACTTGTGATGGGCAGAGGATCCCTCGAGTCCCTTGCTAAAAAACCTTACTGGTAAGCACAACAAATGATGTGACAGGTTGAAACGGGGAAAACAAACATACTGCACGGGACTAACTTTTTGAAAGCTTAGCCCACGCAAGAGTGAAATTGAGAGAGGATTAAATTAGTTTACTTCCAAACTGTACCACACGTCTAATCCCAAAGTTTGTATGCAACCCAACCTTCCAGAAAATTATTTTACACAAAGCATTATTTGGGGGGGACAAGGGCGCCACTAAGAGTTGAGGTGTGGTATGAAAACTGCCTGAAACTCCCCACACTGCCCAAAGAAAGAATCCTCTACACAAATCATGTTGCAACTGTGAGGACACTGTCTCAGGTGAAAAAAATATATATCTAAATACACTTTATCTAAGTGTACTTGTATGAGCAGTCGTGGTTAATATACTCAAAGTCTGTCATTTTTATACTTTTTTTATACTAAATATTTTTAAATTGCAATTAAACAATATTTAATATATAATGTGCTGAATGCACTTTACTATACTCTTGTGGACTCCTTAAATTGTAATATAATATACTTAAGCATACTGGAAATCATATTTCTCATTTACTTAAAATCAGCTTTGAATGTGCTCAAATCATATCTTTAAACATCTTGCAGTTAAAAAAAAAAAGAAAAAATGAATACACAAGGAACATTTATGGTCCCAGTTCAGAGTACTGTTTTTATATGTACTTATAGCATACTTTTATGCAAAATGGTTAAAGCGTGTTTGAAGGTATTGCACTTGTACACATTTTGGTATTAACAAGTAGTGTTAATAATAGTAGCACTTTTAATGAATACATTAAAGTACAACCTAAAACATGCTGCATATTAATGTGTTTATTGAAAGATTATTCAAATACAACTTGATCAAAGTAAACTTTAAGAAAGTACATTAAAACACTAAATAAATACACTTTTTACATATTTAAATTTATACATATGGTATTAATGTGCTTTAAATGCACTTATTGCTGTTACTTTAAGTACACTTAAATGTATTTCATTTTTACTAGGGGTAGTTCAATATGAAATGCAGAAATATATTCACCTGGGTCCAAATATTCACTTCTACAAATAAAGCAATGCAGGCAGTTTCTTGTAGATCATCTCCAGATCCTATTTAAAATTTCTTTTTGGTATACTGTACAACCTGGCCTAACTCATGTTTGTGAAATGGACACTGCATGCAAATTTGTACCCAGCTGACTCTCTTGTTGTGTTGTTGCAGGGAAACATTGCCACTTCTAATAGAATCACATACTTTGGCCTATGTTTATAGATGAGCTTTTTTACAGTGCTAAGCTTGTACCCATTCTTATGTAAGCCCAAAAAAAATTCATGATTCAAAGGAAAGGCATAAAGTACATGTGACTTTAAATAAAGCAGCAATGCTTTTCCGGTTATTCTGTGAAATACAAACAAAAAAGGCAGTATAAAAATCAGAGATCCGCAGCGGCTTTGCAGGAGATTAGAAGCAAGCCCAAGTCACCGAATACACATAGGACCTCAAGCACAAGACAAACGTGTTAATTACTTTTTCATTTGTGACTCCATTGTTTTGATAATTCTAACCCATGACATGAGGTAGAAACTGTAAAATGTACACCACCTGTGAAGAATGTCAAATGAACATAAAGATCAACGGGGAATTCACAGTATTCTCACAGTAATTCCAATTAACACCTAAAGCCTCTGCTTCCAAATGCCTACTTTGTTGTTTTATTCCTTTTAACTGTTAGCTTTGCATATTTTCATCTATTAATGTTTTTTTTAGCATTTTGATATTTGTTTGGCACCAAGAAAAGCAGCCAAAAAACATCACAGCCTGCATAGAACTGCTCTATAAACCAGAATAAAATAAAGGCAAACTGAAAGCACACACTAGTCATCTGAATCCCTCCCTCATGGGAATATACCACCAGGATTCTCACAAACATTATTATTAGGCTGGAATGAAGTCTGGATTCTTACCAACATGCCATAATGATGAGCCAATCCAAGGTGGTTGGCAACGAAATCGCAATGTTTTTGGCCACATTAAGCAATTAACACACGGTGTGAGGCGGTGTGTCGGCACTGTCCGCGACTGTGCGTGTGTGTGTGTGTAGTGAAGTGTGTTGGTGCACCATTGTTGCTCTGTGACTTAGTAAAGAAGAAGAAATGAAATACTCTTGCACTCAAAGGGAATTTCTCTTTCACTAGACTGCCAAGCGCCACCCTTCTAATTCAGCACACTCACTGAGAGCTTTAAATAGCATTCAATCAGAGACTAATGCTACTGCAAAAAAATGAATAAATAAATAAATAAATAAAGGCCCTCTAATGTTTAGATTAGCTTCAGAGAGGAGGACTGTCTTGTGACATGTTGTGATATGGATAGGTCCAAGTAAAATGTCACATAAATATAAAGAGCAGACAGGGCGTGGGCGGTTGGAAAACAAGTGAAGCTCCTTAAACAATGTCTGCCTAAGAAAATCATTAAAATTACCCACGCTATTTCTGCAAATACTCAAATTGACAGAGGAAACATTTGCTAATCTCTAAATCTCCTCTGACGAGCCCGGCTTAAGAATAGGACCACATTAATAGGGCTTTATACAAGTGGTAATCCTTCTTGCATTATATATTCATAATGCTCATACCCATACCAGTCATTTAGACCTTTCTGCAATCCGACCACGGGAGCGGCCGACGCTCCCCGGGAACTGCTGACGATTGGGGAAAGGGCAAATGGGCGAGACAGCCATGATGTCTGCAAGTTGTTAGCCTGCCATTGTCTCGTGCATGCCTGTGAATCTGCCGCTCTCTGCAGCTGCCTCATTTGTATTGGGCAGAGAGCATGTAGTGCATAAGGCAGAGACAAACCCCCTAGAGTACCACCAGCTGTACAAGGCATATGTCTCCTGCCTCATACACAACACGGATTTGAATAACGACACTTTCCTTTTGGAACATAAAACTCATATTGGGGTGAGAACATGGATCCGATAACTTGTCAGTCTCTTTTAATCCCTCGTGGGGTTTGTCAGGAATTTGTCTACATAGTGTTTGTTTATTCATGTACATTATTTTATGTCTAAGAAGGCATGTTTGGGGCAGATTTGTTGAGAGAAGTTGTAGAGATGTTGGAGTTTCAGATAACTCAGATTACATTATAGTACATAATACATCACCATATGCCAATCGCAACTAAAACCCCTGTAAAGCTATCATCACTTCTTCTACTTACAAAATCACTACTGAGTCATCACTAATAGAAGTCTAATTTATTTTATGGAGCTGGCTATTCTATAACATTTCTCTGAAAAGAAGCACAAAATTGAAATGCCACTTCTTTTGACACAGAGCTTATTTGCTCCCCATGTGATTGTACTGCCCTGTCATCATGACAAATCTGAAATGATCGTCGCATTACAAATGATGAATGCACTAGTAGCCATGGTAATATTTGTTAAAGTTGTATGAGCAGCAGTCATGAAAGAGCTGAAGTAGTTTTGGAAGTCTAGTTTCACCAGTTGGCTACTTCACGCTGGAAGAAGTTGAACAGAGTGTAGCAGAGCTGCCTTCAACAGAAATACTGTCTTATTAACTAAAGTTTCACAGAAAAAGTAGACCAAAAATACTATATTTATGAAAAATGCATTTTAGTGCAAGCAGTATTTGTTATGTTGACAATGCCCACACCCTGCTAACTGCCTGCAGGAAGCAAGAGTCCAGACACAAAGCAAATATCCCAGAAACAAACACTCTTGGTTCATCACAGCAATAAGTACAAGCGATGTCAACTTTCTGTGAGGTGTCATGGTCATCACTTCTACATTTTTAATCTCAGTCTGGACCTGAACACAGCCAGAGGAATGTTAACCTTCTGTGGTATGTAAACCTCAAGAAATAAAAGGGTCTTTGTCACACAGGGCAATTTTTTTTTGCCTGGAATGACAAAAAAGTTTGAACTTTATAGAGCTACTTTACAAATTTGAATTTACGACTACCAAGCCATTGCAAAATGTTGCAGTGAAACTACACTCTGATCCAACTACTAGTGGTTATAATAGCAGTTGCACTAGGAGTTGTAATGGTAATAGTAACAGCAATAGTACCAGTATTAGCAGTGGGAGTTGTAGTAGTAGTGGTATTAGTAGCAGTGGTTGTGTCATAGTAGTACTAGTATATTCTGTAGTTACAGCAATTATAGAAGGAATCATAGTAATATTATAATATCAGTGTCAGCATGAGTAGAAACAGTAGTAATGCAGAAGTAGTAGCAGGAACAGAAGTGCTGATAGTGTAGCACTTTATTGAAATTCAATAATTTCATGTGAAACTGGGAGGTAGAGGAAATTTGGTGCTACAGGAGCTAAGATCTGTGGGCAAAACTAATGAGTCCACTTGGGCTACATATCTGCAGACTTCTTCTCTTGCACCAGCTGGCAGATGTAATTAATATGTAAAGAAACCTGTTCATGGCATAACATGATCGGCATTCTGTCAAAAAAAATATACAAATATGTTCATAGCCAAGCTGCCAGCTGAACGACTGGATGAAACACTGAAGCTAAACAACAAATCCAATCAGAGCATAATATTCGATATTGTTGGTTCCTTCTCGCAAGGTCAACAGAAGAGTTCTGTTGAGGCATTTGTATGTTTCACATTTACAATTCATTTATTCACATGGATCAAATGAATATTAATAAATGAGATTTTTATTTGTGTTTGCCCTTGGCAATTGTTTTTGTGATGCTCTTTTTGTTTCTGACAAAAACACACACACTGCTCTCCAACCAAATAAGTTCCAAATAGAAAACTCGCTGCTCCCTCCAGTCAAAATGGTAATACATTTAATCATCACGATCATATGAATAGATCATCTTATTTATTCACATTATGTTATAAGACTTCGTGCCAGAGTGGCACTAAATGAGTTTAGTTGTTGGAACTTCCAAAGGTTAGCCAATAAGTAGCTAAGCCTGGCATTAGTCGCTGCAAAAGCCTCTCTCTAAATGCCAGCTGAAAAGGATGACACCTGGGCACCTGCAGAAGAAGTCAACAGGTTTCCCAAGTGTCAAACAATGCTTATGCTAGAAAATACTCTCCAAGGCAAAAGAAACCTTCACTAATCTCTTGCAGTCCCCTGACAAGCTGAAACAGACATAATGGTATGGCAGTACAAGTTATAACTTAGAAATTCATAATGCTCGCCATTTCCATAATAACCAATTACTCACTTTTTCATTCCTGTAATTCATGCATTTACTTGTGAAGACTTTGCCAGTTGCTGGAGCTGGTTAGGTTAACATGGTTTCTTTGCTGGCACTTGCAAAGGCCAGCCAATGAGGAGCCGGGCCTGGCATTGCTCCCTGCAGAAATCTCGCTTTGAATGCCAGTTGAACATGATGGGAGGTGGATGCCTGCAAAAAGATGCCAGGGAAGACAGAGAAGATATACCTGGCATGGGAGACAAAAGCCATCTCTTTGTTTCCGCTGACTGCTTTCTGCTGCTGTGTTGTATGAATCTGAAGTTGAACAGGTGCTGTGCTGCACTGGATGTTTTTGGAGCAAAAACTGGGCAAATATCTGGGGACGTTTGTTGTTGATGAGGTCATTCTGTAACACACACACACACACACACACACACACACACATATATGCAGGTACACACAACTGCACACAATGCATAAACAGAAGCATGTAGCATACACAGACACACACTGCTCCTCAGAGTATTCATTATTTTTATGTCATGCATTCACAGGCCGGTTTTATATGTGAGATAGTACTCCCTTTACTTTCCATTCATTTGCACTCTGCCTCTATCTGATAGTCCTGCTTCATTTTAAAACCTATAAACCCACTGTCATAGCCATTGTACAGGTCCCCTATCATGCATCTGTCCTGCATTAGCACTGCAGTGGGCACTGCAGTCTACTCCTACCTCAAATCATGTAAAGTAGAACTGAAGAGGCGCAGTGTAAAACAAAACTTTTTGTCTCTTAGATAACTGGTTCTCAGGCAAATTTTTTGTACCGTGTGACAGCTGAAAAGAGAGCAAAGCCTGACTTTTCTGAGCAGATGTGGCAGAGCAGCAGCACATCAGTAGTGCAGTATTGTAAGAGGAGTAACTGGGACTTCAATGATGGCTGTGTCTTTAAACATTTATGTGGGCTCTTACATATGCAAAGAAGACATCTTGTACTGTATACTGCCATTTCAGGGCTCATCCTTACAAAGTCATGTAGCTCGGGGGCATTTACAGTAGTCTGGCACACTGACAGCAAGATGGTGTATAGAGTGAGTCCCAAGGGTGTCCACTGGGTTGGAAAAACAAACACTGAAAGTCAGACTGGGGAACCTGAAAGCAAACATGCCATGAGACTGCTCTCAAAAAGCTGCAAGAGAGATATTTATGGCACCATTTTAAAGAAAGAAAGAAAGAAAAAAAATGTCTTTGCATAATCAGTGGTATCATTGCATATATCAGTGGCATTAATATGAATTTCAGATCTGAAAGTGTTAAGGAGTTATAGCAGTTTCAAGAAATCTTTTTTTTCTCATTAATATGTAAATTTATGTAGCAAGGTGCTCTAAAATCTAATCAGATCATCTGCTCTATACGGGGAACCTGTGGTGTAAGTATGAAGTTTCCATCACGTACTTTTCCTTGGAATTAATGTGCTCACAAGAATGTCTCCACACACAGAGGGCCACTGTAACACCATAACGAACTGCACACCACGTACCTTGATGGAATATACTTCATCTTCAAAATAAGATGAAGTATTATTATCGGCGGCGGTGTTGGAGCGAATTATCATGTGTCTGTTTGTTTTTTGGCCTGTCACACCCTTCACCACCAGAAGGCATTACGCACCGGGTGATGGGTGAGACGGTCGGGTGTTTTAAGGTCACAGGGTGAAAGGAAGTAAATCACTCGGGCAGAGCTGGCAGGAGTTCTCACCGTCTGCAAACAAATAACTCACGGATTAACTCAACTGCCAAGCAACACCGAATAAGCTACATCTGGATCACTTTGCCTCACCTCACCACAGTAATCAATTTCATTGTCAATAAATGTTGTAATAAATAGGAAAGCCACCCAAAGATGTGTGGACATTGCTTTAATAATTTTTTTTCCCATCTATGCGAGTGACTAATCAGAATATTGGTAGTAGCAACACACTTCTAGCAGTAGTAATAGCAGTTGTAGTAGTAGTAGGTTTAAGTTTAGCAGTTTCAACAGTAGTACACTATAAGAAGTGGTAGTAGTGGGATAGCAGTAGTAGTAAAAGTAGTAATAGTTGTAGTAACACTCATTAATAGTTGTAGCACTAGTAGTAGTATATATATATAATCTTGTATTGGCAACAACAGCAGTTGTAGTACTAAGACTAATAGTAACAACAGTAGTAGTAGTAGTAGAAGTCATAATAGTGTGTATTGGGACCATGCTGCATGGTGATTCTGCACTTTAAATAAATTTGATTGATTGATTGATTGATAGTAGTTTTGTATTTATTGCAACTTGCCTGCTGTATTTTCAGATCATATATGAACTTTCAGTTGCATATTGCAGATAAAAAACACCTCATACAATAATCAGATATGATGGGCTTCCTGTCAACATACAGGCAGTGATATAAGAGGGAAGCACACTAAATAAATAATATATTCCTACGCAAAATATCACGCTCTAACACATGACTACACAGTCTACACCTCCGCGACACCTCACAGATTCACTTGACGTAATTATTTTTATAACTGGAGAGTTAAGGACATAAATATCCATAATTTAGCACCTTTAGACTGAGCTGATGTGTAAATCAATACGTTCAGTGTGATTTTGGACCTAAATCTCGGGGTGTGTTGTCTGGACCATAAATTTCAGTGTGTAGGGAGCCATTTATGTGCATTTACATGGAGGCAGGATGTTGATTGCAGGGCTGCAGAGTTACTGAGCGCCACGATGGGGAAATGTTGAGAGAAGCAGAGCACTAAAGAGTTCACAACCACATCCGCATTAGCTCATAAATCTTTCCCAACTGAATAAGCACTCTTTTTATTCCTCTTCCAAATTCATCACATCCCCCCTCTGTGTCTCCCTCGCCTCTCCCTCGTCTTACTCTCCGTCTCCCTCTCTGTCTTATTTTTTATATTCTTTATCCTATAATGGGCACGATGACAGTAAAAGTTTCATCATCAGCCACCATCCTATTAGATTCAATAACAGAGTGTTATTGGATCATTTTTGTTTCCAGTATCAGTTATGGCGCTATTAAGCTTGAAAGGGAAAAGAAAGCAGAGCTAAGGCTTGTCATGCCAGAACAAAGCAAGAGAAACGTTGCCAGGTTTTGTCTGAGATTATGTCATTCACAGCAAATTAATATTTAGCTCCTCATTGACACTGTGTATGTATATTTAAAAATATTTGCAGTCCACAAAGGTATAAAATGAGATACTCAGTCGTCATTATAAAATAATAATATAAGCATCCACTTATTGAGTTGCTGAATAATTCCCAGGTGAAAATAACAGTCAAGCTTGGCTCACTAGTAAGTAGTTGAAGCTTAAGAGCCGCAGCTGAAAGCATCCACTGTGTGAAGCATTTCTTGAGGTTTTTTGTTTTCATCTTGTTTTTCGAATGTCATTACTGAACGGATGCTTCAATCTAATTATGCAATTGGAAAATGTTGCCTCAGAAAAGTCATCTATGTTAGCTCTTCAGCCAAATATTTGTTCATTTTCCAGCCCTAATTAAATGAAATTATGAACTCAGTTGAAATATAGCGCCATCAAGATGAATGATTTCCCCATTTAGTAGAACACCAAGTGGCCAAAGATTAAATGATTTTTGGACCATTTTCTTGCATAGGCAAACATGGTGGAATACAAATATGAATTATGAAGAACAGTACAATTATATTAAGTACCAGAAAGGTTAACTAATTCAATTTATAATGGAATAAATCATGTTCTGCGCGAGAATCAAGCCCATCATCAACAATGGAAATCGGCCTCAGTTAATTCGGTAATGTCTCTAAATGGCTTGCCATATCAGCGCGATGACATACAGCCCGGTCCACAGAGCGAGTGACAAATTGTCCTCTTCCATCAGACTGCCTCTAATCAAACAGATCGATTCTGAAAATATCACCACAGCCTCAGGATCTTCAAAATTGAGAGGAAGTGTCAACAAAGCTGAGAGAAGAAAGAAATTTCACAAACACTGGCACCTGATGTCAGAACCAAAGAAATCAATACTGTGACCCCGAGAGGGGCCACTGTCGTGTATGTGAAATACCAAATAACAATCACCTTTACAAGGCTCCCAGAGGCTCATGATAGTGTTATTTGAGCAGAAACAACACATTACAGACCCCGGGTTATGGATGCTGTCTGCTTGTTTTGTGGTCAGTTTGCAGAACTAATGGCGTTTGCAGCTCAATACTCGAGAAAATGAAATGGCATCATCTGATGTTTGTCCTTCCTTCCTTTCAATTGTGTTCAGTATTGCAGCTTAGTTCGGTTCAATAAAGAGCCCCATGAAACATCCTCAACACAATATCGGAGGGGATGCCTCTTGTGTTGTAAAGCGCCATCCCCCCCCACCCCCACCAACGTGCCAGTGTTCAATGGCCACTCACCTTCCCCTGTCCGTCATTTGGCAGCATTCCACTTGGATGTTCACTTTTTGATCGGGACCACTCCTCTGCCAGTCATGTTTTCCTCATCACCACACAACGGGGGCCGCCTATCGTCGAGAAACAATGATCGGCTCCAGCTGGCACCGAGCCGTCACCCAGGTTTCTTAAACATAACCCTGTCAGTCTCCCTCGCACTCTGAATGGCTTTACAGGGTATTAGCAGCAACGGGGAGTCTCTTATTGCTGCCTGCCCCCTTGTTTCGCATCCTTTAATATCGGCCCGAGCGCTTTTTTTACGCCCGCCGCCGTAAAAACAAACAACCTTTTAGCTGTGGGATTTACTCAAATAGAATAGTTTGACAGGTACGCTGGTATTTATGTCAACAAACTTGCTGCAAATGCTTGGCAGCTGGTCATGTGGAGGACACAGCCCAGAGAGAGAGAGGGGAAAAAAAATGGCAAGGAGTGTGATGGCAGACATGATGCGCTATGATGCGTATCTGAGCGAGAACAACTGGAGGTTACAAGCACAGTGTGATGTTATCAACAACAAATGCAATCAAGCTAATTAAGGTCTATGTTTGCAACTGCAAGTGTTTTCGTCGGCAGCGCTCTAAGCAGACTATTACTGCAATTTTCCTCAGGCTTGTTTTGCAGCAGAACCGTAACCCCTGCCTTCAATTTGCATTTGTTTAAAATCAGTGTCACATTCTATTTCGGTGGCGTCTGATTGTTACAATTAGCGCGTGCGTTGCGGGCTGCACGGGCTCAGATGGTGGACGGGCGGGATGGCACAGCACAGCCATTTGGGTGGATGTATTTCTTTGGTGGTGGTGGTGGTGGACAGTTGGGTTGTACATTTTCCTCTGCTCGCTGACCTTGACAATATGCGGACTGATACCGACAAATGCCTTCTGTTCTCTTCTGAAACAAATTTCACAGTAAATGAAAAACTAGCTTTGAAAGATTATTCCGAGGTCTCACAGATGCATACATAGACAATGATACACACCCAGCCACACACTCACACACACACACACACACACACAAACTCACACAGCAGATGCTTGCGTCAAGTTTTGCAGCGGTGTAGCTCACAGATGTGTCCACTGAAGCGTCATATGAGTTGAGCTGGAAACTATGACTGAGACTAAAAAAGTATTGACCCTTGACAAACGGCTGGTCAGCTCAAAGCAAAAACATGTTTAAACGCTGAGTGAACCTGAAAGAGAAAGTCTGGAGCTCATACAGTCCAACAATGATGCTCATTCTGTTTCTCCACAATACAGAGATGTCCGGGCAGCTGGGCTGTACCTGCCAACTCTCCCCCAACTACAATCATGTGAAATTACAGAGAAAACCTGGAGGCGTGTCCAAGGATGCTAAAGGATTTTAGCTGCAGCACCTGTCCATTTCAGATCAGGTCAGAAGGCTTTGACAGCATGTAGATAATAGGGATTTGAATTTCCAGTAATTTAGTACTGGAGTGCTCTATTAGATTAAAAAACAACAACCAAAAAACAAGTAATAGAAATTAAAATGAGTCAGTCTGACAAATGCGTGAAATTTGTATTGTGCATTATTCATAGTACCAATTTAACAGTTTCCTCCAACTTCCATGTGATTTCTCACAAACTGTTATGCTGAAAAAAAAAACGACAATTTTTCTCTTTTGTCATGAATATTATTGTGTGTTTCAAACAACAGAAAAATACAGACATTCAGATATTTGGTCCAGTGATTTAGTTGGATTTCTGACAGCAGGGGATTTATCGAAAAAGAAGGAAAGGAAGGCGTTCTGTTGTTTTCCTCCTCTGTTTCGTGGGATATACAAGATCATTTTTATCATTTCACCTATTCTGATTAAGGGTAAGTCCACCCTAATCCAGAGAAATCTGGAAACACATCTTTATTTCTCCTTTTTGCCCTTCCGTCCACACCAAAACAGCGTTTTAACCCACTGAAAACGGAGTTTTTTGAAAATGCCCTCCCAACTGTCTGAAAACACCAGGGTCGACGTTTTAGTGGACAGCAAAAACAGTGAAAACGGAGAATTACATGACGTATCCTACAGGGACCTCGCACTGAAACAGGTGTGTGTGTGAGTGTGTATGTCAGCATGAGGAGGATATGATAGAAACCAATACAATGATCATAACAACCATAACAGCATTTTTTTTCTGATAAAGGTGAAATTGTGGTGATATGAATTAAATTATGGTGCCACAGTTCAATACATTGATGAGAAACATGACCCGGTTTGACTCCTGTGTTGATATTTAAAGCTGTGACATCTTTGGCTTCATGCACAGTGACGTAATGATGGATGTAGATGGAGAAGCATTGATATCGCTAATAAACATAAATTTGTGGCATACTTCCGCAGATTTAGGCTTCTGCATGCGTGTATTCAATAAATTTGAGTGTTTTCACTGTTTAGATGGCCAGCGCTAGTGTGTTCCACAGATTGTATATAAAGATGGACGACGTGACAGCTCCCTGAAAGTGAAGCCAAAATGTCTCAATCGCCCCCTGGTGGCTGGCTGCTGTATAGGTCATAAGCCCCGCCCCCTCCATGTTAGCGGATGGGACATGGGCCAAACTAAAAAATCAAACTACACGTCAAATAAATTTCAAGTAACATTATTGAGCAGGAGGTTACATAACAAATACTTGATTAGTCGATAACTCACCTTGCAAATCCCTAATAGATAATACATACTGTATGTGGCAGGGTCAAAAAGAGGCTATTTCTTATGGATTCCTACATGACAGGATTAGCAGTAGGCATTAATGACCCTGTGTGCCAGAGTGAGATAGAGTTTACTCTTGGGTCAAGGGCTGGCAAAGTTCAAGACTTCATGTGTAACATGATTGTCTGTGCAAGTAAGAGACGCTTCCTGAGAAAAGGTCACTGACAGGTTTAAATGATTTGCCCTTTTATAATTAACTTTCAAGAGACATAAGCAGTCTTCACAGATATGTTGCTTACCAGTACCTTAGTTTTTGGGGGGTCGGGGGGGCTTTATTTTCATGGAACTGGAATTAGATGGGGAGCTCATTTAATTAACAAATTACCCTCCAACCTCTGTGTTTCATCACACATATTCTCATGGGATGACAAATGTTGCTGAAATCACAGGTGTTCTGGATACATTTATATGAGGTCAAGCTTTTACAATTCATCATTTCCCCCAAAATGCATTTAAAACTTTCCTCTATGGCCTGCACTACTCCCTCCATTTTTCATTACAGAAGGGAGATAGAAATCAAATGTCTACAAGAGGAAGAAAAATAAATTGCGTAAGAAAATCAGATTTGCATAGGATTAGTTTTATCAGGGGACTTCTGTTTTAGCAAAAATGGTAGGCAATTTGTGCCAGAATTTTTACTTTGCAGACAGGGCAGATTTGCACAGGTTTAAAATCACAGAGGATCTTTGCAATTATCAATAATCACAGGTCATCCTCAGGTAACCCTGTGCAAAAAGGGTGAAGAAGACCGCCAGTCATCAGTCGAAGGGGAGAAATTTAGTTATAACTACTACTAAAATTGAACACTACAGAGGTTACTGTGGGACATTTGTAGTCAGGGTTTCTTTGAATTGCTGCCAGGTTAGTTTCAGTCAAGGTTGTTTCTGACCATCTCGGTTCCCAAAGTGGGTTATTTTATTTTATTTTATTTTGTTTTTATTTATTTATTTATTTATTTATTCATTTTAGTAAAAGGTTGAATAGATGAGATTAGAAAATTAGAACATTGATAATTGATAATTGAGAATTGATAACTACTTAGGTGTGTACGATATTCATTGAGTCAAAGACTGATCTAAGATATATTTCTAAACATATTTTTATTAGTGTTAGAAGAATTGTGGTTGTGAATTGTGGTGTTTTCATAAAGTTAGAATAAGTCTTATCCACATAATCGCTCAGTTTTATGTGGACTCCCATCTTGCTTTGCCATTTTTCTACAGTGGCTCAGATGGACAAACCAACCCAAAGTACAGTTTGTGATGAACCCGCTTTTCACTGACAGAAGTGGGTGGTTCTACAGCACCGTTTAGTGCCGCATTAGTGAATCACTCGAATTGCTACCCAAAGAAGAAGAGTGTTTGTTTGTATTAGGCTATGGCAGAGACAATTGAGAAGAGTTAGGGTTAGATATCTGTGGCTGAGGTTAGGGTGAGGACAATACATACATGGTGAGGATTATAAAGTTGCCTTTCTGGAGACTTCCAGGGCGAAAATTGCACACAAACTTTCGCTTCTGGCTGTGTCTTGAGACCACAGAGAAATGGATCATACTTCACAGCAAGAGCAAGTGAGTGAGAAACATTGTCAAAGAAAAACACGATAAAGCAAAACAAGAATGTGACAGAAGATGGCAGAAAACAAGAATAAATATCCACACAGCTTTTGACGCAAATCATTGAAGATGGCCAAAGGGTTTCAGAGCGACACAGAAGATGAGTGTTTTTCCCTACACAGGCAACGAACCTTAGTAATTATCTAATGTGTAAGTTATGATATAATGATGATATAAATAACATAGTCAAATGCCAAATAAAAGTACCTCGTCACTTGTCAGTGTTGTTGCAGATGATGATGTCATGATTTATTTGACTCAAGCTACTGAAGCGCATTTGGAAAGGGTAGGTGCGTGGGTGAGGGGTGGCACTTAATCCTACATACTGATCCTCTAAGGCAACAGTTGAACAAATAAAAAATCTTTTATGCTTGTGAATCTGTAATTTTTTTTAAACATTTGAATTGCATCAAATAAAATCAATAAAAGGCCAAAAGTCAAAAAGTTTTGAAAGACATTTTTAATTAAAAAAAGAGGTTTTTGTATTATTTGTTTAAATATTAAATATTAATACTAATAAAAATGGAAAACATAAACTGGAATAGAATAACAAGAAGTTAGAAAAACAAGATGTGAAAGATAACAGCAAGAATAAGTAAAAAAATTAACTCACTAAATAAGTAAAACAACATAATAATAATTTTAAAAAAAGATTTTTATTTAAATATTTAAATATTCCAAATATTTAAACTAGTAACACAAGAACACTTAAATAAACTGTGAAAGAATGAATAACAAAAATTCTTGGCAAACCGAAAAGAAAAATCTCAATCTCAACTGTGTGTATCACTTATGTCAAGAATTGACAATGGAAAGAGAAGAGAAGAGAAGTATCCTGGTGAGGCAGCGATAGCAATCCATTGAGATTCACTCCATTGTACAGTTTTATTCCCTGGAGAAGAGCCACAGCGTCATATCTCAGCCCCCCTGATTGAAATGAGAGGTGATGACACAGGAGTATTGATTCTCAACATATCTGCATTTTCCAAAAGGACAGGTCCGGCCATATTGATTGACCCTGCACCTCACGGATAATGTTAAGCGCTGTACAGTCGTCAAGACCAGGCCCATCTTGCGGCATAAAATCTTGACAATAAAGAGACAGCGATTACTGACTAAGCAGTATTTAAATCAGAACATTTAGCCTAAGCCCGCTGTTGAAAATGATCCCTGCCAGAGAAAAATGCTGACTCAAATTTTAAATTGGTCCCAAATAATAAGATTACCCTTAAAGTGCAAGCCTATTGCACAGTATATTTACTATGACTTTGGTCAGGCCAATACAGTATAGATTGGTGACAGTGTGTGTGCAAATATCACTACTAGGTGAAGAGAGCTCTTTTCATTCATTATACCATGCCGACTACAGAAGACTCCAGTAACATTGAATGACTACAATTATTACTCTCTCCGTTTTTCAGAAAGTTTGTACACTGTCAAGATCATGGAGCTTTTCTTATAATAAAATCCAACTGGTGGTGATATTATATAAGATTGGTTAATATTGTCTGATATCAGCTGGATATTCTCTGAGGTCTCAAGGGCTGATTAGACTAGACTGTTGACCCTGTAATCAGGGCAAGAACAACAGCTTCCAATCTGGACCTATTCCAAAACTCATCACAACAAGTCTGCAACCACAAAATCTTATTTTTATTTATTTATTTCCTGCTGTATGTTGTGTTTGTCCTTCCTTTCTTTCTTTTGTAAAACATGTCATGCATTCTAGCCATGGCCAGAGTTGTTCCTTGCTTTTAAAATAATGAGATCCAAAATGTCCTTTTCTGCATCCACCACAAGATTTTATTTTATTTATTTATTTATTTATTTAAAGCTGTACAAGAGTTGGATGTTTTTGTGTGCATGCCTTTTATACCGTTTTCAGTGTGGGTACCCGCCTGCATTCATTTGAACTGTGTTTTGCATAACCACCATAGCCTCAAGTCACTCCATCTGTGAAAGTCAAGCAGCATGAACAAAAGAGAAACGGAGATGGGGAGGGAAAGAAAGCAAGAAAGAGAGGAGAAAATAAAGGGAATAGGAGGAAAAATGGGAAAGAAAGTGAGAGAGAGAGAGTGAGATAAGCAGAAGAGAGGAGAAAAAAACAGAAATAGACAAAGAATGAGGGGATTAGATGCAGAGGGCAAGTTTCAGCCGTAACCTTGGACTCAACTATGTCAGCCGGCAAAATGCAAAATTAAGCAGTTGTTATTTGTTTACCAAATAAAATTCTGGCGGAACTATTTATTCGACCCCTGATGTGAGAGCACGTGTGCATGTGTGGATTTATATCAGACAGTGTGTGTGTCTGTGGATGCTCAAAACACACATGCCTGGCTGCCTATGTGTAATTGAATCCCTTTTTAAACTCCGCTAACAAATCTTCCCCGACTTCACCGACTGTGCCCTGCTGGAACTTCAAAGTGACCTTGTTAGACCACCGTAGTGTGACTGACTCACTACAGTGGCTACTGCGGAAACGTATCTACTGTAATAGCAGACTGCTGACGCACAGGTACCGAAGTGGAGCGTGCCTTTAATCATCTCTTAACGAGAGCACTGATGACATGTAAGAGAGAGCGTTATCTGTCCTGTATGCCTTCGTGTCCCTGAATAATTCAGCTGGCAGAGAATAAGGGAGACATGAAACAAGCCTATTCACTAGATTAGCGCTTAATTAATAAACTTTAGGTGGTTTCAATATTTCAGCATGCCTGCATTATTCAAATTAAATATCTGTCCTAATTACTTCCCCTCTGGCTGATCTATGACTTTGTTTTTTTTCTCCCTGGGGGCTCTAGAGAAGGGAGAAGTGCCTCCGGACCAGGGCTGCTATAAATAGGGGGCTTTGTGGAGGCTGTTTCCCAAGCGTTACCTTTCTCTTCCGCTAATGATCATTAGATCTGACCTGTCCAACTCACAAGCCAGCTTGCTACTCCAGTGTAGGAAGGGCTGCTTTTGAAAATGCATGTGAAACTAAGCGAAAAAACAGAATCATGTAGAGAGTGTAACCATGCATTCATGCTGCATGCAGCTTGCATGATCTGTTGCTTTAATTTGACCCATTAATTATGGGTGTGACAGGATCCAGTTGCTTCTATGTCGCAGTAAACTGCTGCAAAGTGTGGAGCAGGCAAATCATGTATTTTTGCGGCTTTGGCATTGGCTTTCATAGTGTTCCTTTGATTTGATGAGTGAACGTAGCTACCTAGCAAGCGCTAATTAGGTAGCATGTATCAAGAAAAACATCAATAATATTTAAAGATGGATGCCTCTGTTTTGATTTTGACATGTTTATTCCTGTAATCATTCAAATGAAAGCCATAGAAAACTGGGATGCTGGGATGGTTGGTCTCTTTTCCATTTTGCGTTCGCCAGGTGAAGCGAGTGATCGTGAAGCTAAATCCCACTTGTAGAAAAACAACAGAGAACTCTGATCGGCTGTTGATGATCAGTAACCGCATCAAACTCAGTGGTGGCCAGTTTTTCTTGGACACCAAGCTCGCTTACACATTGGTCAAGTTTACTGGGTCACTCAGCCTTATAGGGAAAAAAAAAAAAAAAAAAAAAAAAGACTTTATGGTGGCTTGATCATATTGCTCCCACTGTGAAAGCACAGTAACAGAGAGGGAGGAGAAATTGCGAGGATGAAGGATGACAGAAAAAGGATGTTAGAAGTGGGGAGCGCCAAAATAAAGGAAATGGGGAATGTGAAGCAGCAGTTAGCGCTGGTCCATTTAAAGTCCATCTACAGTATAGATTTGCTATGATTAAATAGCAAGTGACACTAAATCAACAAGTATAACTGATGTGGACATATTGACCCTGTAGAGGTAATTCATTCTTTGATGATGTTGTTTGAATATGAAACAGCGCGGCGACGGGCCGACACACGCGCTCTGACATCATCTGCAATTTAGATCCGGAGTTGGAATGTGAGGTAAGCACATCAGCATCAATCATTGTGCATTTAGTTCACTAAGCTATAAGAGAGGAGGCTGGTTCGATGTTCTCCTCTCTAATGAGAAAATGGTTCCATCTGAATTTGCCCCATAAATCATTGCCACGCTCACCAAACACTCTGGTTTTAAACTACAACTCCCCTCAGACTGCTTCTTTTTTTTATGATTCAGCATCTTTTCTATAGCATCTTTCAGAAGCACCTTATTTAAAATGCATTGTGAGGCATAACAAGCACGTCAGAAAATTGCTTGTATTGTAATTTGCTTGATTATTATCAGCAGTGCATTTGCGGCGGAAAAATATTCTAGACCTTGAGGTTTTGCACATTATGTGGATCATAGCATGTCATACTCTGATTATATGGGATCTAGTGCTCCTGCTTTCTGCTCATAACAGTATGATGAGATTCCATTGTAGTGGCTCAACTGGCCAAAGTATATAATGTGTAAGTGTATGTAAATGAATCCGGCCTAGGACCTTTTTTAATGTCATTACACCCATTTATCTTGTCTCTCTACTGTCAGTTATCCTATAAAGCAAAAATAGTCTTTAAAAAAAGATTATGATGCCTTACAATTCCCTGTGAGCAATAATGTTATTAGTAAAGTGCTATCTGATTTCTTGTTACCTGCTTTACAGAGCCTCAATTGTGCTCATTTAGGTACAAACGGGGATATGCAGCCTCACTGCTGACATATCTTTGTCATTTTTGGAGCCCTGGTGCTACATGGCTTGTGGGGTTTTGTAATATATTAATAAGACTCAGATAAGTATACTCAATCATAATCAGTCAAAGATGAAATTTACTTTTCTCCAGTTAAGAGCTTTGCAGTGCCACATTCTCCTGTCACCTGTCATAACCCCCCAGGTGTCGTTTTCTAATCAAACTTTCATTTATTGTCACCTTCCTCCTTCATACAGGCAGGCAAAATGTATTTTTCTCCATTGCTAAGACCATCTGCTATTGTGGGAATCATTTCAAGGTTGCGTATGCAATTTCACACCACAGTAAGCTAGAGTAGGGTCCACAGTGAGCCCATAGGTCTAGTTATGTGGAACCAAAAACCACCTGAAAAGGTAACAGCTTAAAAGCCAAAGGCTATATGGAGTGGGTTTTCAGATGCAATGTCAAGCATGCGCCGTGTGGTCAGAAGTTTTATTTAAGTGCTGGGCAGCTTTCAGCATTTTGTTATTTTCTTTTGTCCTTCATGCTTACTTATCCAAAGTTCCATATTTCAGTAAAGTGTTTGAAATTGAATTGCTCTCTGTGGCCCTCTCTTGCTACGTGGAGCTGTTTCTTCCTCATCCATTCCATGACCAGTCATATGTGGAGGGTTTTGCTTGTACAAATGCCAATTCTCACATTGCCACTTCAAGTTACTGACTGCTCTATCCTCAAAGGACATGCACACAATTGCATGGCTGATGTTTTTTTTTTTTTTTTTTTTTAAAGTACATTATAGCAGCTGGACCGCAACCTATGATTTTCACCATTCACCAACAGTCTCACCACTTTGCATAGTCTACCATTTATATACCACAATATTAATGTAAATAACCCAGTTCCAAGAAATACTGAAAATATGGTGTGTTATGGTGGACAACTCAAATAATTCAACACTGTCTTCCTCTGTATCAGGAAAGGATTATGTTTTTCAAGGTATAACCAAATCCAACATACCCAACAGCAATTTCTTTTTATTCTTAATTGGAAGTCCCACATAAAGTGCTACATTTTAACGTCCCTGTGTTTTACAGTGGGACCAGCATCATCAATATTCAACATATCCACTTATTTTTTCACACTGTTTGACCCCAATCAAGACAACTCTCACTTGTCTCCTATTAGACTTTCACTGTTTTGGGTGGCTATGAAAAACCCTGGAGTTTCCAACTTACTGTGGGCCATTTGGGGAGAACATGCCATTTGAATTTGTATCTAAATCAAGCAGGCGCTCCATGCTCAGCAGGGTAGAGGTCGTCTCAGGGCTGCGCCGTGTGAGGTGGCTACAGCCTACAGGTGAGAGAATAAGGCTTGTTGACGGTAAGGTCACCGGTTTAGATCCCCATGCCTGCTGGGAAATTTTGATTAGGCAAAAAGAATGGGTAACACTCCGCTCCCACGACAACTAAGATCGAGGTGCCCTTGAGCTAAGCATTTAACCTCCCACTGCTCTAGTGGAGCTGCTCATTGGCCAACTGCTGAAAGCGATGGCTACACTGGACAGCTCCCGGGTGTTAGTGTGTGGCAGGGTGAAAATGAGGCTGCCTGCTCAGCCAACCTTCCCTGGATAAATAAAGATTAAAAAAAAGTGAACCCGGGAGCTCTTTGTTTGAATCCAGAACACAGAAGGACTTAAAAATACTACAGAAAAAGTCAATAAATCTCATATGCAATAAAGCTGGTTGGTTAAATTTGTTGACGTTCTAATCTAAAAATAAATTAAAGTAAAAAAAATGAGTTTTTTGTGTAATACTGCACATAGCATAATGTCTGAATTTAAAAATTTGTCACAATATTGCCCATGCATTAGCCTAATACTTTGCTTTTTTCGATTGATGTTATCTGGAATAAAAATATTTTATAAAGATGAAAACGACAGAGGATATCTGTTTTTTGCAAATAAACCCTTCAGCTGTTCTTAAGTGATACATTTATGTGTGGATTTCATTTTTGCTTTTTTTATTGTCCGATAGAAATATCGAATGGTTCGAAAATACAAATTGCACTTCCTTGCAATTTTTTGCCATTGCTCACAGCCCGGGAGGAGATTTCATTCTGCAATAAAAGCCCTATCATTGTGACGACGCGGCTTTGTTTATGATTCATTTGTCTATGAGCAATGTGAGCCCCGAACTAAGCCGGTGAAAAACTGCAACAAAGTGACAACTTCTGATGTGAGCCAAATCAACTCCACCATATGAGAAAGTGCTCTCAAAGTGCACTTTGCAATCTGTTCCAACACTTGAGCATACACTTCCAGGTCTCTTTGCCTCTGGCTTGACAGTTGTAGGGAGCTGGCCTCAGACTAATCATAGTGGAGTACAGTACATCAGCTGCTGTGTCTGCAAAGTGAGCTTTTCCCTCTGGATTTGGTACAAACAAGCCTCCACAGGATATGCACTGTGTGGCTAGCGGCGAGTATGATATAAGAGAGAGAGAACAAGAGACGTGTGTGGGCAGGAGTCAGTGAGGAAAAACAGGAAAGAGAGAGCAAGAGGGAAGTAGAGAGAGAGAGGGATCATAGAGTTTGGTGACCTTGGCAGCTACGTGGCAGAGGTATAGTCAGCGTCCTTCACTTTGACCGAGGGAACTATCACAGCCTTCTGGTTCTCAGGCAGGACGGGGATTAGATGGCACTCTCTCTCTCCACAGTGGGACCCGCTGGAAATGGTCGACCAGATGGGCACCGAGCCCCTGGCTTCAACTGTTGATTTGTCTGGACAGCATGGGATAGATGGAAGGCTGTGTGTGTGTGTGTGTGTGTGTGTGTGTTGGTTTATTTGTTTGTGTGTCCAGGCATGCAAGTGTGTGTGTGTGTGTATATATATATATATATATATATGAGTTTCTGTGTGAGTGGGCAATGAAGCAGAACGCATGAGTGAATGTCTACATGTGTGTGTGTGAATGTGTGCTTCTGTATGCTTTTGTTCGTGTTTGTGTGTGTGTGTGTGTGTGTGTCTTTGTTTGTGTGCCTGTCTGTGTATTTATGTTCTTGCTAAGTGAGTGAAGCTGGTGCATCAGTGTGATAAAGAGAAAGTGGTTGAAAGACATTTGGATCAGGAGCCTTTCTGCTGGAAGTCGCTGACTGCAAAAAAGGAAAAGGCAAAACAGAGAGGGAGAGAGAGAGAAAGCAGATCACACTGGGCCAGCGTGGATGGGTGACTGAGTGTAATGGGCACATTTGCCTCCCTTTACATACCCATAACCCTGGCACCAGAGAGGGGTCCTTGCAGGCTGCCATCCATGGCTGAGACTGTGCTGCTCACAGCCATGTAACCTACCTCACTTGGCAGCAGACATGGCAACACTCAGCCAGGGATTTCTGGAAACAAGCACTCTGCAGTCTGCATGCCATGTTTATATGCAATCAAACCAAAGTTAATGGGAGAATTCTCCCTTGCAATACAACAAAACACGGTTTTATCATTCTCATACCCTGAGGGCTTATGGATGCCATATCCACACACCATATGACAGCCCTCTATGTGCATTTAGTCTTGGCAATATCACATACCGAACTCAGCCGTTATATACTGTAGCTTAGTACTGAGTCCCCACCCCCATCTCCCAGCTATAAAATCTATACCAGAGAGATTCTGACAAAAGCACATAGATTTACCCTCAGAGATATATTAACACATACTGTATACCTTTACAGATAAACCACCCTCTGATAACTGCCAGGAGGGTGCAGTAAGATATAAGATATCACTGGGGGGGCTCGGATTCGGCCTGGGCCGTTTGTTGCATGTGATCCCCTCTCTACCCAGTCTTTCCTGCCTCTCACTGTACCTAAATAATAAAGCAAAAGGGGTAAAAAATATTCTAAAGAATAAAAAACAAAAACAAAAGGATTAAAAAGTGATAATTATAAGAATAAAAACCCTACTTGTTGATGCATTCCACTTTATCAGTTTAATTCCAATACAATGGAGCTGGTTGAGGGTTTTACTATGCTATTTATAATAATACTGTATGTGAACATTAATAGCTTAGAGTGTTTAAAAGTTGCTGTTGTAAAATAGCATGGTCTTATGATCAGTAGCACCGATATGAAGCTCAATTATGAGTTGTTGTTTTTTTTTCTAATCAACTATTAAAAAAGATTTCTGATCAGCCCCCACCTACTTCAGGCTTAAACCACTGAACCATGAAATTACATGCTTATTCCACACAGTCAGTCTGTCAGTCTGAACAGTAGTCACTTAAATCAAGGCAGTTTTGTTACTTTGGAATCCAGACAGGTTTTTAAATTAACAAAAAAGAATGAATAAATAAATAAATACAACAATAACAACAACAACAACAACAATAATAATAATAATAATAATAATAATAATAAAAGTTTGTTTTGCACCTTTTCCTTTTGCCACATAATAATATGGTAATATTGTCATTGCAGTCATGTCCAGGTATTTTTGAGATGCTTGCCCTCCCTTCCCCATTTTGAAAATCTCTCTATTTTTGGATTGCCAAGGTTGGCAACTGTTATATAGAATACATATCTGCCAGAACAGCCATTTCAATATTTATATCACCTACATTGTTGAAATAAAGTTTCTCTTTTTTAGTGTAACAAAATAAATAAATAAATAAATAAATAAAATGAAGGTAGTTTGTAAACTGAAAAAAACACATTTAGTAATTTTTTAATATCTCGTACCCCACTGTGCCTAAGGCCCAGTTTTTTTGCAATGTGTTGTCACTAAAAAGCTGTGTCACTAGCTGGCTTCAGTCCATTGGTCTGCTCAATCAGAGTGTTAATTATGCGCTATAATCACACTCCACAACAGAAAGAGCCCAAAACTGGGCTGTGGCTCCTCTAGTCTGGTGGTCACCGTGCAATCTGATGCTGCTGCACTTTTGCTGCATGCAAAGAAAATCCAGCAGCTCTTGCTGATCCACCACCATCCAAGCAAGCATCTGCTTAGATTTGCTTTAATGTTCTGTAAGGGGGATATTATGTACGCCTTGATGGGCAACAGGGTACACATACTAGTACAGAACAGAAGAACTGCAGCCAAAAACCATGCTCCTCATGTTTTGTTATTTGAAGAGACCAGTTTTGAACATCAACAGCACAGAGATACATGACAACTTCTCCTCAAAATCCCACAGAAAGTGATCGGTCACAATTAAAGATTGACATCAAAAAGTCTTTTTGGTGTGAACTGACCTCTTTTTAAAAAAAAATCAAAACAAACAAAGAACTAGCATTTGGATTTTCACTTGTTTTTAACTATGCTAGTCTACGCTAGTCTATTGCGTAAAAGCACTTTTCATCTTGGAAAGAGTGCCTTGGTCTCTTTGTTTGTTCTGACTCAAATTATATCACCACTACCAAAGAGCACCTTTCTATTGTTTGTTTTTTCCAATGTGAGTATTCCAGCTGTGCACTTTTTGTTTTATCCTCTCTACACCACGGACATGTCCATTGATTTTAGATAAAAGCCACTGGCTCCTGTGCAAACCACCGACAAGGTCCAGGTGGTGAAGAGTGTCAAGATCATGAGTGGTGCCAAGACACGCGTGATATGTTTTACAGATCTTTTCATTCAGATGTGATGTGTTTCTCGAGGATCTGTTAATTTTTTACCGTAAGTGTGAGAAATAAAAAAGCCCTGAGTCAGACAGGCTGGCAACCTGGACTGTGGGAGAAACGAGCCCTGCAGAGAGCGCACGCCGTCCTCCTGGACTGTGACCATCTCCTACACCCTCTGTGTCAGGGCAGTGAGGATAAAAACAAATATAAACACTCGTTTGTTCCAACAGCTACTGACCTATTAAACAGATTGGCACTTGCACTTCACAGTGAACAAGGATCCATTATGATGATGTGTATATATTTATGTCTGGTTATTATTTTTTTCCTTGTGTATTTTTTGTACTGTCTGTTGTTATGCTTCTCTTGAACTGTGAATCGGTTGGCCTTTGGGATTTAATAAAGTTTGAACTGAGCTGAACTGAACTAAGCAGCAACAGCAGCAAGAAAAAAAAGCTAAACTCTCTAACAATGGCTCAACTTCTCTTCACCTTCTCCAACCCACCACACATACAAAGAAAAACACATTATTTTATTGATGTTATATTGTATGACTTTATTTTATTGAAGGGCTTTGAAGTCTTTCTGTTCAAAAAGTTAACACATGCTAGTACTTGGTGTTGTTATAATGCTAAACTGCCAACTGCAACATTACCTGAAGGGTGTACGTTAAAACTGCGTAATACACACATAGCTCAAGTCTAAACCCTGATCTCAATTCTGGCCATAAAGGTCCAAACCAAACCTATGTAGCCATAGCAACAAACTGAAATTGTAGCAATCCAATGAAAAGCAGGATGAAGAGCAAAAATAGATTTAAGGACATAACTATACCATTGAAGTAAGTCTGGGGCCCGTCAGCTCTAGCACTAGGTATAATGATGAGTGAGAGCTCTACATCCAGTAACAAATCTTAATGCATCATTATAAACAGGATCCAGCGTTTGTAAGTACTGGGCTGAAACATGTAATACATCTCAATATTCAAGCTGAGGTAGAAGTGTAGGCAGCCACCAGCCTCATTCTGGCCTCAAAAGGTAAGGGTAAAAAAATAAAAAAAATAAAAACAATTTTTAGTTCCTTCAAAAGATATGATTCCTGAAAGATAGACCTTCATAAACGAAATGCCTAAGTGCTTGTAGCAAGACAGCCTCAATATGCTTATAGATTATGTGAATATATTCAAAATTATTGTATTTGTTATATCTGTAAGCTATATCTGAAGTTGGTTAAATCTGTAATAGCACAGAGAGGAGATGGGATCATTGTTAGAAATTTAGGTGAAAACAACTTTGCTCTTAGTTTTTGAAAAGCATTCTTTTTTTCCAGACATGACATCAGTAGCGTTGGCATTGTGGGCATTATATCTTTCCATCCAACCGCGTTGGCCGGCGAACGTGAACAGCACTTCACACTATCAGGCTGTGTAACAAATTTCCCTGTTCATATTTTCATAGCAAACTTGTAGAGCTATACACTGTCAGACAAAAGGCACAGAGTTGAACCCTCTGGAGCTGTTTACCTTTGTACCTTTGATACAAAGGAAGCGTCCATGCTTTGTTTTTGTATTAGATCAAACTACAGTATAATATGACCATTCATATGATTCTAATTATTCGCTTGACTCATGTTTATTGTATTTATTTGATTTATTTAAAAGGCGGGGTTGCAATTTGGAACAAACATCCTTAAAGCATTCGAGTTTCCCCAGTTTGGTCATGCTACTGGCTTCTGCATAACATGTGCTGTCTCCTGTAGATTTCAATGGAGTCTGACAAACACCCCGAGTAGTACTGTCAACTACTCTTGTGGACGTGCTGTGCTTTAATCCCGGGAACGAAGGGCTGCAGTCACAGTGTTCTTGGAAGACTCATAGTGTGAAAACACATTGTTCCCGAGCCCCCTGTATCTCTCTCTGTCTGATTTTCTGGAGGTGAAAGCACTCAGGCCTGGAGGTTAAAGGGATTATTTATAAACTGTAGTACGGCTGAGCTTATGTCAGAATCAATGCCCAATGATTTAAGGCCTAATTAAAGGTAGGTACTGAAATGAGTAGGTATTTGATAGATAGACAGTTCATGCTCTAATTCATAAGTTATCGCAGGAAGAAGCTAATATTCCTCAATTCCACTATCACATTTAATAGCCCCGTGTTTTAAGATAAAACAAAACAGCTGAGGTTTCCATAGTGCCAGATAAGATCATTAATGTGAGCTTTACTGCATTATAAGGGCTAACTATTCAACCTTTACCCCACTGGTTTGGTCAAATATTGAAATAGTTACTAGCATTGTGCCTTATACTGTCTGCACATGGGCATGGATACGTGGCACACTTCAGCTTAATCCGTTGGGGTTTCATTAATTCTGTTCTGCAAAAAGAGGATCAAGCTAATTTGCCCCCAACGGTCCGACCTCGCTGTTCATTAAAAGTAGCGTCAGAGAGACCAATTAATCAAAGTGTTCCTTTAATCTGTCAAACAAGAGTAAGGAAAAAAATGAAGGTGTGCTTCTCTTCATACAGTCATTAGAGGCTTCTTTTTCCTTTTACTCTTGATATTTTTTTTTGTATGCATGCATTAGTTTCTCCCTCTTTTATCCTTGAGGAATGGTGTTGACACTTTCGTCGTAGTAAGCTTTTGCCAATTATGATGCTGCAAAAATGGAATGCTGGTTAAGAGCACTTTGTGGAGTGAGTCCATAATTTGCAGGTCACTGTCATGTACCTATGTTTGAGAAGCAGAAGGTGACAGAAATAGGAAGGAAGGAAGGAAGGAAGGAAGGAAGGAAGGAAGGAAATTAAGGTGCATGGTTTTATTTCTCTAAAAATTCTTTTCTCATCCTCTCCGGAGAAACACATTAAAGATGAGATAACCTATTTGGACATCCTTTGATATCTGAGCAACAAATCATCATCAGAAAGCTTTGTACACTTTTTGATTAAATCATATTTCATTCAAACTTTCACCCTTAGGTTACTTAATGCATGAGCTTATGTAACGGATGTATAGTAGGCCGATGAAGGACGATGACTCAAAATCACTGTTTTGTTGCATTTATTTGCTCCTGAAGATGACATATGAAAATAATAATTAACAGTCTTCAGGTATGCTGTCCTG
>OMLF01015954.1:0-10000 GCA_900302615.1 Holocentrus rufus | reverse complement strand
TCCATGAAAGATCAGACAACAGATCAATACCCAACATCCTTAAGGATGAGTCTGCTAAGTCAAACAGAAAGAGCAGGAGTGCTTTGATATACAGGAAAGGTAAGGATAGGAAATCATGCCAGACAACAAGAGTAACAAGTCCACCCATTGGTGTTGAAAGTACAATCAATGAGGATGATATACATGTTGAGTGTATTTTGAATTGGAGTTTAACAGCACATCATTGCTCTGCAACCAAGTTTCATTTCCATTTTGCTTGGAATGCAAAACTTCAAGCATCCTCCTCCACACAAAAAAACATTACAAAAACAAACCCACACACCCAAACACAGACGCACAAATATTATAACAAAACATAAAATGTAAGTCTCTGAAATTGCTCCTTTCAAAAGTAAGTTTCATGTATTTTTACAGAATCTGACCTTGATTCGAGACAGTCATGAAAGATTTGAAAGCATTCATGCAAGCTTTTTGTCTGCAGGATGTCTGCATTCCCAGCAGAAAACATAGGTGCTTTAGTCAACGCTACAGCAACATTCAACAGAAACATCTTAATGGTAGTTTGTCACATGTCATTTATGTCTGCTTGAACAAAGATACGTCTTTAAAACCATTAATATGTTCAAAAGAATTGAGTCAAATACAGTAGAATATAAAGGCAGTTGTCCACCTGCCAGACCTTAGACTTTTGATTACCTGCCAAACATTTTTATTTTCAGATGAATGTCACCAGCTGTTAAAAATAGCATTACTCTACAGTGCACGTTTTGTCGTTGGATAATACCTTCCCCAGTGGGAGACAAAGTGCTTTTCATTTTCAGGAAAATTCCAATATTAGTATAAATATTTTGTATGTTATCATTGACTGTGAAAATTAATTATCTTATTTTTTTATTTTTATTTTTTAAATTGACTTGGGATGGAGCAAGCCATTCAGACAAAATTCTCTGTGCGTGGCTATTAACTAATCCTGTCTATTTCAGGGAGTGTCGTGATTGCTGTTTCTATTGGACTGCTTACATCACGGTGCACACTGGAGCCACTGGGACGGCAAATCAGATCAGCGTGTTTTGAGATTTATTGAGTTTCTCCAGTGCGTTGAGAAGTTGAGATTTTCTCATTTACTACAGCTCCTTCGGCTCACTCAGGTGGGAAGAGGTAACTCAGGAAAAGTCAGTACATTCCCTTCACCGGTGCTTAAATCACTTCCTCACAAGAGTGTAATTTTCCCAGGTGGCAATCTGAGCTAAATAGAAAAAAAATAATGCAAGCTTTAATGGACAAAATGCTTTCAGGCACCATTTACTCTTGGTCTGCGCTCATCCTCAGCATCACGGGCCCTCAAGGAAGAAGACACCTAAGATATGTTTTGATCAAACAACCTGCACTGTCTCTGTTCATTTCAAAGCTAAATGACAAAGATCAAGAAAGTTCCAAAGCCACTTTCATCCACATGGAAGGGCTGTCAGTGAGTGCATGCAATACTAAATACACTACAATACTAAAAAGCAATACTTTCAACTGCAATTTCAACTGCACTATACACTTTCTCAGCACTCTCATATACACTCAGCCCAACTCTTTCTGAAACATGACTTGGTCAAAACCTGGTATATACCTGCACCACATATGTATGTTCTGCTCTTAGTGTAATATATTTGGAATGAGCTGCAGTCAATGGCCATGGATAAAGAAAAAAAATGGGAGACGGGAATAAAAACAAAAACTATGGGGAGAGGGGGAAAAAATAAGAGCACTGAGTGCCAGCACTTCCCCCCTCTCCCAGTCAGTCCAAAAGACGAAGCTGATTAGGAAACAAGGAGGTGTCCGACTAAAAGTAAAATCTGTTGGAATATCTTAGTTTAATGTAGATGCAATGAAATATATAATTGGCTCTTTATGACAAGCATTTCACAAAATCCTTTCATCTATGTTAACCTTGTTTTAACAGCGATTTTATAAACACCCCGATTTTGTAAACACCAGCGATTTTGTAAACACCCCACTGTTCCTGCCCATTCATTTTGAAAGAGCAGCTGACCAATGGTGCAACTTCATCGGTCAGTCAGCCACTCAGTCAGTCAGAGACAGACATTCTCATTAGTAGGGCTGGCCTTGCTGTTGTGGTCCAGCCAAAAAAAAACAGAAAACAGTGGATACCCATAAAGAGCTTAAATGCTGTTGGAGATGTGACTCGAGGAATACCAACAGACAGCAGATAACTGAAACACAGCAGGACTCAAACAATATCACTTCTCCTGATTTGTTCATCTGAAAAAATATCAGTTTAGTGTCAGAAGGTTGAGAAGATCTGTGGGTTGTGAAAAGTGGGTTCAATATTTTCTTCAGTGGCTATGGGACATAAGAATCAGTCACAGTCTGTGCTCAGTTACGTCATCTTCCACTGAAGGGAATAAACTCAGGACCTGCATGTCTCCTAAAATGGTGGTAGGGGGTTGGGGGAAGGCATCAGTTTTGAACGCACATGACACAAAAACACAAGATGACTTGACACAAGATTGAGATGAGTTGGGTCATCTCAATTCTGAACCTTCTCTGATTGAGCTCTCGTATGCTGTCTTAGCTTGCATGTAGCACAGCCGGGCTAGATACAACTCTTTGGTCCTGCAACCTTTGTCATGTGACAGTTCAAGCAAATCATCAAACAACCAATCAAATATCAAAAATTTGGTGAATATCAATTCCTTTTCAATTACGCAAATATCTATTTCCATGCTGAATCCGTTTGCAGGAGTCTCTTTGCTTCTTCTGCATGTGGGCACAAATAACCAGGCAGCATCCAATGTCTTCTCCTTCACTGTAATATCAATGCATGATTGGATCCAGCCCCTGTAGCAGCAGCTGTTAAAACTGGTTCCTCATGATTCAAGATCATGTTCACCTTGACTTTACCCTTCACTGACAAGTCTTTACATCTTGACATTTTAACATTATAAAGGTGGTAATTATGGATTACATTATAGTTTCTGACCAAGCTCTTAACTCATTTTAAAAGGCCCAGTGGTGGAGTATTTTAGAAGTCCCCCATCCCCCCATTTTTGAGTGATGAAATTGTCAAACTAATTGTCTTAGGATCATCATTCACTTTGCAATTAAATGTGGCCAATGTGAACAGCCTGTTAACCCTCCCATATTACAATTAAAAGGGCAATAAGTAAGAATTTTACAGTTCTAAGGCACAAAATGACCATAACATATCTGCAAGGGGGTTACGGGGTTGTTGATCTCCTCCCCCAGCTGCTTGCATTTTCAACTGCTCAGTAAGGGAGGACAGTGCTGCAAGAGAGCGAACAGCATCACACATCATTTCATTATCAAGCCAAAACTTCATTAGCATTCAGCAGATTTCGATGATGTCTTCCTTTTGTGCCATTATCCAAGGTGAGCATTCATACAGAAACCCAAATCAGATATCAAAAGAGTGATGTGCTAACCCATAAATGGTGACTAGAGATCGGGCATCCAGCTATTCTGTCATAAATCTACAGGACCATCAGTCAGGTAGTGCCAGTTATCTGGCACACGTATGAATACAGGTATGTCAGTGGGGTTACCAACTGGGCACCTCCCATCACAGATGTTTTATTAGGCCCACGACACCTCCAGAAGGCTCGGCATTGATCTCTGGCATCCCAGAACACCTTCGACACCTGTTCTCACCACCTCATACAGCTAAAGTCTTCTACACTACCCTGGACCTATACTTAGGTTAAACCCTAGTTCCCAACACAAATGAATGTCTCACATTACTGAACAACAATGACTAATGGCTAATGGGACAGCTGAGACTGCTGGCATGGGACAGCCCACTCAAATAAGAAATTAAACTGTCCCAGCAAACCAACATATCAACACTCAACCATTCTACTCACAAATAGCCAGAGCAATGATATCTGCAAACAATATATGAGCTAGCATGCTACAGATAGCCAAAAGTTTACAAGCCAACATATCTTTGTTCTGCAGAGTTAGTATACTAGCAACCATGCTACTGACAAACTGAGACTGTGCTCCCCTAAAAAGCAACCCCATTGGCTCCTTGTTACTATTCCATAATACAACCCACAGGAGTGTTTCCCAAATTATTAACTTACTGCACCTACTGGTGGTAAGTTACATAATAGAAGAGTGACAAAGTCTGTGGTGTGGGGTCTGTGGTCTGTGTGTCTTTTTAAATAAATATTTATTTATTTATTTATTTGACATAGTGGCAATGTTCAACCAATCTAAATCTACATACAGTGAAAGAAGTACCTTTTTACCTTATTCATATCTAAAGGAATTGGGGAAAAATTACACACTTAAGACTGTCTGATATCTCAAGGCCTATATCATCATACCAAAATCCTGCAAAGGCTGTGTGTCGTTTAGCTGACTGACATGCAGCCCACTACTTTTTGCTTGGCTTGCTTTGGGTTTTATACATGAGGTTTCTATGGAAAACTACATTGATTTTGACTAGAAAAATAAGGTTTTGCTCAAACTAGCTGTGATTAAAAGCACAATTCAATACCTCATCCATGTGTGCTGTATTGTTATCTTTTGCCCTGTGAGTTTTCAAGACAAAATATTCAACAGAACTTGACATTTATCCTCTTTTGAGGGTTTGCAGGCAGCTTATAGTTCTGTTGACAATCAGAATTTGGCAGGATGTTTTACAACTTCCGATTTACCAAAATAAAAGTGTCATTTGTCGTATAGATTCTTGCATTTCCATCGTAATATCGAATGGTCACAATGTCTATTTATTTGGTTTACCATGTAGTCGTATTTTAGTTCATATAATCAAATAAACAACACGTCAACAAAATATGCAGTGTAGCTGCTGTCTACACTGCATATTTTATTTTGGTAAAACAGCAGTTGGAAACTACTTTGATGTCAACAATTGATGGCAATGGCAATGAGCGAATCAAATTAATACTGATAAAACAGGTGAAACATTTTTGCTGAGCACACATGCTCTTTTTAAGCAGCGCCCTGCTTCACATTCACACAGCTCCCAGGTGTGAAGGTCCCCACTGCTGGCCACTGAGCCGCTCCACTAGAGCAGTTGAAGGTTAAAAGCCTTGCTCAAAAGCACGTCACCCATGGGTGTTGCGGAAGGGGAAAGTGCTGTTCATTTACTCCCCCCTTCCAAATTTTTCTTGCCTGTCCTGGGGATCAAACTGGCGACCTTCTGGTCACAAGCCCTCTTCTCTAACCTTTAGGTCACGCCTGCCCCATTATTATTATTATTATCAGTCCCTTCTGTTCTGGTTCTGGGAAAATACGCACCCACAAGCACTGTGATTGATACAGAAATTCATTGTGCTTCTGCCCGTTTGCTAAAATAGCCTTGATATGCAGCACATAGTGCCAAAACTCTTCAACCAACCCTAACCCTAACATTAGCCCATATGGGTGTATCCTGTCCAGAACTGTACTTGGATTCATAATAAGACTGGGTGATTCTGTCTTCCACTGCTCTCACTGTCAAGCTTAAAGCTACGTTCACGGATGCCTAATTCCACTCAGCATCTTCAAGTGGACCTGGCTATAAATTCCCAGCATCCAACATAAAAGGGGCAAAGTACAGACTTCTAACTGTGCTGCTCAACCTCTGCAACTAACACAGAATACCTAAGCATTTTCTTTCTTATGCTTCATCTACTGTGCTCTCCCATGACCTTGTAAACTCAATAAAATACAGTATCCACTGTGTCTTTGACCATAGCACCACGTCTGCCCTTAAGCTAGTGCCCTTTTTTTGCTGTGGGATTATCAGCTTTTTCCCCGTATATCCTCCCATTTGCCAATCTCTGCCCACCCTTCACTGGCTTGCAGTATACCTGCTCAGAAAATCTTTACTCCTTGTCTTTTCTGACTCGCAGACAAAACCGACTGGTGTGCTTTCCTCCCTGTCAGCTGATGAGTTCATTTCTATTTGCTTGCTCTCAGTTGGTGCTGCAAGGCACTTCACCATGTTATGTTGCGTATTGTGTATTGTCCTGGCAGACTAACTTGTCCAGACTAACTTTGCATTCTGTCAAAACATGTCTAAGAGTCGCTATGCTTGAACACAAGGGACAAGAAGGGTACTCACCTACAGGGGCAGACTGAGCCTGGACCGTCCAGACACATGGCCCCATACATTGGCCCACACACCGGTCCATGCATGTGGACCACCCTTGTGACCTACAAATATTTGTACCTCTATATGCTCATCCACACAAGCACTGATGCTGCTCAGATATTCAATGCCACATGTGGCCTAACCCAAAATATTGTACAATTGAATAGAACCAGGATAGGAATATCAAATAGGAATAGGGATAGATAGGAATGTCAAAACACTAGAATCTTAAACTTACTTAAAGATACTGGATACCTCTTTCAATACCATGACAAAAACAAACTAGGCTATTTTTTTATTTTAATAAAGAACTTTTCACATCACAAACTGCAGTGTAGAAAAGGCAAGGGAGTTTGCATCACAACAAAATAAGCTCAGAACACATTTTCTATGAAACAACTCAAGGCATAGCAGCCGAAAAATAATCAATCCGAATTTGTCTCCATGTGTGCGTGTGAGACAGGGAGAGAGAGAGAGAGAGAGAGAGAGAGATGTCAGAAGCGGACTGCTGACTTGGGTTTCGGAGTGCACGCAATACGTCAAGTGTGGGTGACAGGGGGTGTTTGTTCAAACAACTTCAACTTCTTTTAGTACAGTAGCGTAAGTACGGCAGGCGATAACAGAGTGAGGCTGAAGAGAATGGAGAATGTGATGCACATATACCAGTAGGGAAGAAAAAAGAACAAAAACTCTGGCAACCGGCCCATTTACAGTCAAAGTGGGCCGCCCTGTCGGGATTCCTCCCCAAACGTCCTGATGGCCAGTCCGCCCTTGCTCACTTACCCACTGACTGAAATTTTGGCATGATTGTAACATATCACAGATTGCACTTAAATTAAATGTAATACAGTTTGCCTCCATAGACCAAAACTCCCCGTTGCCTCGCTACACTTTCCCAAATTTTCCACTGGCTCTGTTTTGCCTAAGAGGCAGCCTTAGCACCTTGCTGCTTCCTGCTGCAGGGAGGAAGCAGCACATATGTTCTTTTCCCTGAGTTCCTCCACAAAAGTTACTCTATAAAGGCTGTGAAGATTCTCATTCATCCAGGTCATGGTACTTCTAAGTGCTGTACAAAGGCAACTGGACTTGCTTGAGGTTCTTGAAGACGTATCACCTCTCATCCAAAAGGCTTCCTCAGTTCTAACTGACTGGTGGGGAGTCCCAGGCATTTAACCTCTTGTAAGGTCGTTAGCAACAGTCAGTTAGGACTTTAGAGGCCTTTAGAAGGATCAGAGACAAAATGTCATCAAGAACCTCAAGCAAGTCCAGTTGCGTTTGTATAGCGCTTACTCACTTACTATAAAGGTTAACCTAACCCTCGTCCCAGTCTTCCCACCCTTGCTTCATCTGCCATGTCAGAGCACTGACTGTACCTGGTGCTTTTCTTGGGTGCCATTTTCCCCCTGCTAATCGCTACGCTCCCAACTATTGGGTCTTCTTTCTTTAGAACATTTAAAATCTTCTATCAGGTCAGATGTGGGGAGTTCTAAAATCCCATTCCCATAAAAAGCAACACTTCTAAGACACTGTGGGACTCCAGACCAGTTCTTACGATATCAGCTAATTAACCTCTTTAACTTCACTACTTTTGATATTGTATCTTGTGTACTGTCAAAGGCAATATTAGCCGAGGTAGCAGACTAAATTGTATGCACCAGAGTTTTAACTTACCTGGTAGTGACTGTCCTCTCGATGCCCTCAGTGCCTCTGAGTGCCTCCTGCTTTGTGTCCTGAATCTGCACCTTGTCATATACAGTTGAATTATACCACCCTCCAAAGCTTTTGACAGGCTTCTCTAACACTGTTGGGACTGCTCACCTATGTAGAACCTTGTGTTTGCCAGTTTCCCTTTAACAACGGAGATACCCTTCGACTTACTCAGCTTACATTTCATCCTGGCCCCATTCGGGTTATCATTTAACTTGTTCAGCAGTCTTTTGGTACAAGTTGCTGTGGTAGTCAAAGCAGTAGTATTATTACAATATCTCGCAATGTGATATACGACCTCTTCACTGTGCCTCAGCTGAATCTCTGCACTAATTAGTTAGCTTACTCCTTTCAATTGGGCAAATGTGACTGCCAAAGACATGTCGATGTTGATGAAGTTCCTTGGTCGCCACCAGAGACCAAACGCAGTGATGTAATCTAAGGAAATATGTTAATTATGACTAAAGAGAAGAGAATCAAAGGCAAAAAAAAAAAAAAAAAAAAACTCCTCCACTTGCTATCCTTGAAGAGTCCCATAGGATATATGCTGTTCACTTAAAAAGCAATGGCATTAATTAGCAATTGTATCATTATGGGGATGACTATATTGGAATAGTTATAATTATCAGCTTTCATGAGATAATTATTGTTAATAATGACATGCAAGAAGTTTGGAGAATTTTATTTTAGTGGGCACATCTGTAAAATATCAATCTCGAGCTAAATGCATTTGTCAGAATACTGTACTTTTGTTGCTTTGATCTCTAGAAAACACTTCCTCAGGGAGTCCTTGAGGCCTAAATGCCTGACACTTGATCAATTTAACCGGTGATTAAAAGAGGCTTAAAGACCAAGAGGTTCCAGTGAGATCTCACCGCATCTCATATTCCACGTTACCCATCTGAGGCAACACTGCGCTTTTGGAGGGTCCCTTTATGCAAAATGCTTTCCATGATTAATGCATTCTATTTGTATGGGGAGGTGAAACATGGTAAGCTAATGACACAAAACAAATGAGCTCACGGTGAATTTACACTGGAGAACATGCATTACAAATGCGTCTAAGTTGATTTTGGTTTGGAGTATTATTCTTAGAAATGTTTTTCGTTGCATCTGATTAAATGTGAATGTGGTGTGTACTCTTATTTTATTCCAATTACAATGATATGAATAATTTAAAATTCCACTTAATGGTAAAGTAAATCACTTTTCTTCCTTTTCTTCCCTCTGCAAAAGGGAGTGTAACCTTCTCTAAATAGACAATTGAGGACATTTTTCAAATATGGAGGCAGCTAAAGGATTAATCCACAACATTTTTTTGTATAAATTAATGTCCATTTTGCTGCTCTCTATAACCAACTGAAATAAAATTGTAGTGATTCATTGTTTACCCAGTTAATTAAAGGTTGTGCATTCGCTGCTTTAAACACCCACTGTCACGCAGGCCTTTTCAGGGAAAAATCTGCCTTTTACATTTATAGCAGCAGCAAACATTGGTCTGTTTGGAATAAATAAAAGAAGATCTGGGTAGTTAGCATAACCGGTGACAAAGAAATGATCGCCACCCACAGAAACTCAGACTTCGTCAATAGAAAATCCAAGGAATCCTATAAGCAAAATGTCTCTAAAATAAACAAAAGAAGGATTTCAAGGATTACCACTTTACCCCGATTCCTCTTTTATAATCTTGGCATGTTTTCATTACAATGGGGCACAGGCACGGCGGCCTAGTAGTTACAGGTTGCCTTCATCACTGAAATGTCATATATGAACCTCACAACACCCAAGTGCCCTGTTGAAGTGTCTGCGAGAAAGACACTGAACCCGTATCTGCCCTCATTGTTAGTCACCCTGGGAAAGAGTGTGACTAAGATGTAAAATTGGTACTTTTAGTGGGTGGTTTCAAATAACACGAGGCCATGCTTGACAGGATCCCAAAATCGAGCTCTGAGAATAATGGGAAGATACAGCAATGTCGCACAAGAGCTCCCTTCACTTCAAAGTAAGCGGGAGCTTGCTGCAGTGCAAGTTCAGATACTGCTAGCAAATAATTCTTGACATTTGTTATTGTGATCATTGCAGATTTATAATTTGTAATTTGAAAATCACAGAAAAGTATTTGAAAATGACCTGAAATGCTTTCCTGTAGTAACTTTT
>OMLF01015953.1:0-11989 GCA_900302615.1 Holocentrus rufus | reverse complement strand
TCATGGTCTCATTGCTCCAATATGACAAGCCAGTATTCCTGTGTTGGTGGTGTGACACACTGCAAGTGCCATGTGTTTGACTTGTTATCCAAAGGCACAAGAAACCTGTATGTCTTTCTTTGCTTTCAGTGAATGGAGTTTATATTCAATTCTCCTGCAAGAGCAAATGTGTTTGTGGCATTTATTTTGTCGCGCTATGGTTTTAACTCGCGGTATCCTTTTGTAATGGTTTTGCGAGATTATCATCTCTTTTCTTTTTTGCTGGCCTTGTAACACCTGTGTCTCGGAGTAATGGAGGGAAAACTGCTGCTTGAGATTGAGTACGTAAGTGTTTATTGTGCTGCTTCACACCGAAATCAAACATGCCACAATTTCCGAAATAACAATCTTCCAGCTTTAAGATGAATTTCAGAGCGGGAGAAGTCATGAGAGAGTTGGCCATGTGCGCTGAGTAAACACAGATAATGTTTCTCATCTTTACGCAAGTGACTTTTCCTAACACGAGCAACGTGGGCTGAGTGCTGCGTTTTGTCTTTTTGAAAGGAAGAGAGACGTAAAGCTACATGCCAGATGGAGTGTAGTAAATAAATAATTTAACAAAACATCACATAACAGCCCTAATTCCTATTATAAAAGTCGCACTCTCATATCTGCTCACATCTGTTCCTTTGGTGCAAAAGTGGCTGGGAGCTCAATGTCATTCATTCCAACAAGTGTATTGTTTTTATGCATGAAACATTGTGTAAGTGTTATGATTCAGCCACAGTCTTAGTTTAAAAAAAATGCTAATCTCCAAATTTCCTCAGAATCAAACACTGAGTTTCAGGTGGGCAGGATTATCAGGGGGCTGTGATGATTTAAGCACATTCTTCCAGTCAACCACTGAATAGGCTGAATTTAATTGCTTACAGCCGGAACGACTTGATAGCCACCCACTCAAATCATCGCTGGCATTATCTGAATGGTAGGGCTGATAAAAATCTGCCAATCATTGTCCAGTATTGATACAGTATCACTTCCTGTCTGTCTGAGTTTGCTCAGTAAATTTAGCATAAAGAACAAACATGTAATATACTAACTTACAAATGACAAACACACATGCATGTCTTGGAATTAAAAAACAAAAAAGAAAGAGTCACTGGAAGAGATGTTAGATGAACCGCTGAACATATGTGTTCAGTGGTGAATTCATTAGAATTACTAGTCAAACTTGCTTTATGCATTGCATTTGTCGACTTGGAATTATAACATTACAATCTCCATTATAAAGAAATTAATTGTTGATATCAATAATTACATTTTGACTAATGAGGAATGAATTGTAGAATTGCTACTAGTCCAAATTACATTATGGAAAATGTTGGCTTGTAATTCTAACTAAAAAGCTGTGCATATTGTTTTTAGTTACCTTAGCAATGTTAACATGCTAGCAAGAATAGCTACCAAGCTAATGCATTTGGAGAGGAGAAAGTCTGGGGACATTTCAGGGACATTGCCAGCTGGAGACAAAGCACTAAATCTGAGGACTGTCCCTGAAAAATGGGGACAGTCCTGAATGTGGATTAATTGAAAAAGATGGAAAACTGACCGACGTGTCATTAAACAACATCTCCCTGACTCGTGCTCATGTCAAGCATGATCCTAAGCTAATTCAGGTTCAAGATACCAGCTAAGGGATAACAGTAGCATATCCTCAAATGCCATCCCCGTCCAGAAACCTAAAATAGTTTCTTGGCCAAAACCATATGTGACCAGGCCTCAGAGCTTGTGGACTAAAAGGGGAATATTGTAATTCCCTTGAGTTTTGAGCATTGTAAAAAGGGTCACACACAAACACATGACCAAACATACACAAGCACAATGCCCAGCTATTACAGAGGAGCACCAAATAATAGCGTGTCTGAATTAATAGGATTAATGAGAACTGTGTTTTGGGATGAACTCTTGATTAAAAGCCCCAGTGTGATTATAAACATAAAACTGAAATTAGGACTTCCTGATGGAAAATAATTGCTTTGCAACATTTCTATCATCTCTAATTATACAGGTCTTTCATACTATAAATGCTAAATAATATATATTTAAACAAACCATTTCCTGATTCAAAATAAAGAACGGCAAAGGCAAACATCTGTTGCAGCGCTGATCTCAACAGTGGTTAGATAACCCAGTTTCCTGCGTCTGCCATCTGAGCGATTCTCTCTCATTACGCCCCCTCAGGTTTCCTTTGCATCTCTCAGAGAGGAACATTTGAAAACGCGATTCCGTTGCAGAAGGTACACTAACCTCGGAAAAACGCTGCACATCCTGCGTGAGGGTCCCCACCCGGCTCCAGTTGTAGTAGTTGAGGAACTTCACCACCGCCGGGTTCACCGCGTTGTCGGACGGAACCGTGCGGAAGAAGTTGGGGTACTTTTTCTTGTCCGCCAGCACCGGGGTTGTCGCCGCAAAGGACAGCTAAAATGAAAAAGAGGGGGAGAAACGCAGTGAGCATGGATTGCAACTGTTGAGGATTAAATATTACAGTCCTAAATAATGCTGGCAGGGTACTCAGGTTAAGAGGGTGGCACTTGAACTGTTGGCACACTAGAACTATGGGTGCTGTAAGTGTCACTGAACCTCATACATTACAGAGTTTATATCTGGATGGATGTCGTTTCCTGGACTATGGCTGCAACAAATGCGCATGTATGCTCATTCTCACACAAACACACACACACTCATGCAACCTCTGTGAGTCCACTCAGCGGGTGTGAACAAATCAACACTCTCACATTCTTTGAAATGTCAGTGAAGCTGGCACCTTCACACAGAGCCCGCAGTGCAAAGAACTGTAAATATTGGGTGGGACTGATGGCCCCTGGGATGCATGCATGACCTTACGGTAGCTGGGTGCATGTACTGTGCCTGTGTGTGTGTGTGTGTGTGTGTGTTCCTTTGTGTGTGCATATGTTTTGATAGAGAGAGGAAAAACAGCTTAGGAATATGATTCATCTTCAGGTTGAATAGGTAAAGGCATTTTCTCTCGCTTTCACGGCTTCACATGGCAGCAGTTTGAATTAAGTTCCTTCCTCTCCCGGCCCCGACTTAGAATAAAATGTGCAGAGCCTCAAACACTAATTGCCTTTTTAGACACACCTATTATTCCATTCAAACACTGCGACCTAAGCACATTTAAATCAATTTGTGTGCCCAGAAAAAGGAGAGTACACCTAACTTTGAAAGCTAAACTTTGTCTTTTTCCAGAGCTTTACCACATTAACGAGCAAAATATGATGCAGCTGGAAATCCCTCTGAATCCAGTATATTCATAGTTAGTAAACTTTTGATTGGCCTGCGAAAAGCAGCTAAGGTATATTGGAGAATTCATTTTGTGAATGTATTCTTGTGAAATATCATCTGCACTTTATTGGCGGTATTTGTATGTTTGTGGCACATGTCATTAGCTCTCGTTTAGTCTGTTTTATTGATGTTTTTACTGCGCATCAATAAAAAGTCTAAAACATATGTACAAGAACAGGACTCTGTCTCTCGCTCTCTTACTCACAATTGCAGCACTACATTGATGTAAGCTGGCAGTAGTGTCATGAACTGTAATGGCATACTAGCCGTGGGATATATTTACACACACACACACACACACACACACAGACGCGACCACCACCGCCACCACTGCCATAGTTACAGTTGTCCTCAATCCCACCCACCCCACCTTTCATGTTTCATTTCCATACTAATCAAGTCTTGCTCACTCTCTTCCACTTTGTAGCACATTATCCACAATAGGCACTAATTTTCTCCAGAGGCAAAAATAGCTGTAATTAATTTCTGCATCCAGATCCAGATGACTTGTAAGTCTGTACACACCGCACACTGTAACAAGCAGCACACATGAGAACAAAGATCCACCACTCGATTGTTTCGTTTAAACATTAAAAAGTTAATTTATGTGGCTTCACGACTAAGTATTGTTATTATTGTTATTCGTAGAATAGTATTGGTATTACTTATTGCTAGTATTTTTATTTTGCAAAACAACTTTGACATTAAGGCTTTTTTTTAAATTTTACATTCATGCATATTTAAGGCGAAGGACTTCAATCAGATCCTGAGAGCACCTGACTGCAGCACAGTCATCCTTAACATCCTCAGCTTCTCAAACACTGGCATCTGTTGTTGTACACCTGCGTTACATTAAGTGCAGCAAAACGTGTCACTGTGAATGTTTAGCAGTGCTTGCTGTGCAGCGAGTGGCTAGCTGCTAACAGCTGAGCTGAGATGTATTTTCAATATGCCCTATCTGTGTTCAATTTAATGAGTGATATGACGGAGCGCAGGGTTAATTGCATACTTCGTGGAGATGAAGCGGAGATGAACCTCGAGATCATGATAACGATCAAAACTAGAATATTATCATTCTGACTGAGACCCAGAGGTACGCCAGTAGACTTCCTGAAAATAAGCTGAAGTCTTGAGGGGTTCAAGCGCCTCCTAACTGTAGGGCAAAATGTGATCCTCTCATTAAGCCAGACTCAATTTTCCACACCCTATTCATTTATCACAATAACAGTGACACAATTGTGCATCCTTCTTCTTAAGCCTGGTTTGTGTTGCACAGTCATGTAGTATACGGTATATTATACAACTACCTTTACTTGGCAACATGATGATGTACTCCAATCACATGCTGGTCCAGTCTTAGCCTAAGAGTCCTCAGGTCTTCACCCAACCTGCAGGGAACCCAAAGTGGCCCACTGTACCACCTTTTTTTTTTTTTTTTGCATAGACCCATAAGGTTTCGCATTCACATATCAACAGGGAGGGCTTTTAAAACAACACACGGATTACAGCCGTCAATTAAGCAGGAAGAAAGGCCTTTATCTTGCTACCAGTGCTAAATCCAAAATCACCCACCAGTCTTAGAGGGCTTTAAGGGGTCTTTCTACTGTTGTCTTAATCTCCGTTTAGCTAAGGCTGTTTGCTACACCCACACTGGGAGAAGCTCCCATGGATCTCCAATAAAAGCGAGTGATTTTCCCAAACCGAATTGATTGCGTCCAGGTCTTCCATGACTGCCCTGGGAAGAGTCATTTGTGGTCAGAAGCACCACGACTCTATGCTTCCCCCCTATAGGTTAGTCTGGTTCATATTGCTGAACGGGATGTTTTTCCTGCTTTTGGCACAATTTTACAACACTTTCAACATTATTACTGACCCATATTCACAGTACATGAAACTGTGTTGAAGTGCAAGTGTTACTGGGTTTCCATTTGGTTTGCTTTTGGAGGGAAAACAACATAATTGTCAGTTTTCACAGGGTCATGAGCAAATGCGAGTTGTTGTGACCCCTTTCGGTAGTGCTCTAGATCATAATTAGGTCAGTTGAAGGTGGGGGATAAGGGTTTGAAATACACGAGAATCAACAATGGACACATTTACTGTTATATGACAAATCAAATAGACCCTGACCCCCATATCAATCCAGTTCCCCCAATAGTTCACTTTTAGGGATGTTTGGTGAGAGAAAGATGTGGCATAGCAGGGCTCAAATTTGAGTATTTTATATATATATATATACATATATACATTATATATACATTTTCTTAAGGCACGGTGGATGGGTGAGCCCTAAAATCCTTAATCTATAGGTTCCAAACTGGGTAGAGTGAGGTTGCTCAGGATGACTTGAGGCGCTGAAGAGGAAACACGATTTCAGCTAATATTTCTCACATATTGGAAAACCTCATTGAGAAAACTCAATAGAAAACATCAAGGGAGTAATCAATTTTCCATTTCCTCAGTCTTTCAAAGAAAACTAGGTCATGCGGTGACCCATAAGGTTCACTGAATTTGGGTCAGCAGATGTGTGGGGCTAAAGGCCGTGACGTATAAAGCTCTAAAATTACATCTGACAAACCAAACTTGATAAATCCAAGAGAGAGTGGTTGGATGTTATAAGTTCCCTCAGACTGAAATTGCAGTCATCTTTTTTCCTTGAAGTGTTCTTGAAGGTGCACCTGGAGAAAATGACTGCACTGTATTCGAGGACTACGAAATATCACTGGTCTCACTCCAAAATGGACCCTGAAGTACGGATGTTTTCTCTTCAGAAATTCAACTGAAATACTGGAGAGAAATTTTTGTTTCGAGCTTTACTGTCCGTGAGATAATATCATGCAGGAATTATAGATTTTCCTTTTTGTTTGATCTTTGAGATAAAACACAGAAATTGCATAGAAATAAGTCTGCGCATGGTCATTAAATCCAGGTCATCTGATGTGTGGGAAGATTACGAAGATAAGAAGCATGAATAAATAAATTATCTGATTTGACAGTTCAAAGAAATGCAAGTCGACAGGTCAGCCCGTGTCATCTGACACCATTTTGTGAAGACAAATTATTAAGACAGGCAAAGTGAGAGGGAGCTCCAACATATTTGAATGTATTATTATGAATGTATTATTTAAAGAAATAGGCGAGTCTTTATCTAACTCTGAGTAGCCTTATTCAAAGGGAGAGCCAAAAATAGCTCTGTGATATCACACATCTGAGAGTAGTAGCTTATGTAAGAGGGTTTTAAAGAGGGCCGGTCCAAATAGGATGGTCTTTTGTAGAGCGCCCTACACCAGTGTCAGATGTACACGTTTGCACGCACACACAGATCACACACAGGTAAAGGCGAAACACAGAGTCTCTAACGGCGGCTCCCTCTGATGCGCACGGCCTAGATCAGCCTCTGTGTGCCAGTGGTAATTAAAAGTGCGGCGATGGGCTCTGGGCTGCCGCTCCCTCTCATCTCAATACAAGGTCACCCAGCCTCCAGGTAATACGACTGGGGATCTGTCTGGTTCCGCTGAGACATAACGTCTTTGTGAATACTGAGGTGAATCGCTGATACCATCGCGGTGGTGATCTATTCAGACATTCTGTACACACCGCCGCTTATCACTTTCTATTTGAACGGAATACAAAAGCTTGGCTGCTCCGCCATTTGGGCTCTTATTCAAGTCACAATCAAACCGGTTTTCTGTTTATGCACAGACCGGTAGTGAGAGAGTAGAGAATAAGACAGACAGACAGACAGACAGAGTGTGTGTGTGAGAGAGAGAGAGACGGGGATGGCTATTTCTAATTCACCCGGCCTATGAATAAGTTCTTGTGTATCAGATTCCTCGACACTTTACTGAGCCAAAGTAAAAGAGTCAATAGATAACATTTCATGCGACACATTCCAAGTCAGTTTCACCAAGTGGTGCGTTGCAGGGCATCGGGATTTACCAGCGCTGCCTGGCACCTTCTCAGGCAACACGGGTTTGCAGCGAGCTAACAGTGAGCTTAGTGAATTAAGTGTCCATTTGATAGAGAAGGTAATTGCTTCACGCTCAGTTGCTATTAGTACCTTATACACGGAGTTTGGTGTTGTGAGTGGGTGAGTTGAAGCTGGGTTTCTGTCTGCATGAAAAGACAGGCCACTACTGCTTTGCTGCAGCTTAGACAGACTCAACCTTTAGGAAGCGACTTTGTCTTTTCTTTATAGAAGTATCGGGAGATGCTTTATTCCCCCGTTATGACTCCTCGCCCCTCCTCACTCAAAAATGCCTCTTTGTCTCTCTTTTATATCTCTTGCAAGGTACCCGCCTGATTTGGCACGCTTTGGGGATTGGGAATCAATGTTGCATAAATTAAAGGAAAAAAAGGCCCTACAACATTTGCTAGCACAAGCAGTACGAGGGAGAAAGAAGGAAGATGCAAGAGTGTGTCTAATCGCATTGATGGATCTACTAGCATTGATCGGGCCTGGCGGGACTGTTTTGCAATAGGCTCCGCTGGTGCTAATTGTGTGGTTGGCCTTTGAATAATGAAGTGGCCAGCATGGAGAAGCTCTGTTAGATAAAAGATGAATGGTAGGTAAATACCAACTCAGTCATATTGGCTGTCATGTGTATGATACCGGTGGTGTTACATCATTGACTAATCTGACAGGTTATGTAATCTGACAGCACCGCCAATATGGCTATTCCAATCACACACACACACAAACAAACTTGTGTGTACCAGTGTGTTTTTGTAGGCTAGAGAGAAAGAAGACATTGGAAGAAGGACTTGGAGGAGAGAGGCAGGCAAAGAGAATTTATGTTACAACGATTCTTCTAAATGGCTCCGTTTGAAGAAAATTAATGTGACTCCCCCGGTGTTTACCACTTCTCCAATAGATATGGAAATAGAAACAAGTAGCGCTCCCTTAAACTTGGACCAAGAACCTAGAGCAAATATTGATGAGACCATAAGTTTGGTGGAACAGCGTGATCAATATTGCAGCAACACACTGAGCAACATGCAAAACATCCAAAACTATAACAGCACAGCCCACATTAAAACCAAAGTCCTCCCCACAGAAGCAACAAAAACAGCTTTAAATAAAAGCACATGTTTTTGAGGGGCATTGATACGTTTTCTTGTTTTCTGGTGCAGACGCTGGGGAAATGTTGTGCAGCTTATGGGATATCGATACGACATGATCAGCAGGTCGCCCAGAGGTCACAGATGAAGTGATGTATGACCAAGGGGACGTCCCCAAACACCACTGATGTTCAGCTGGTAAATATTAGCTTGACAGTAGGCAAGTCAGCAGCAAGCAAGTTACACGTATCGCTGGAGGGGAAAAACGCCTGGACAAGCTCGATGTTACAAACAAACACGTACCAAGATTTCATAAATCATCTTATCTCAATCTTATTATTTTCATGACATGACATATTTATACTTGTGCCCAGAAAAAATCATGAAACAAGTGAAATATACAGGAATGCATAGGAAACAGATGGGATTATCTCATCCTGCTGTCAGATTTTTTTCCACTTGTTTTAGGATAAACAAGACTTTAATACTTGAGATTTGTTTTTGCGGTGCTTGGTGCCGGCAAAGTAATCTGTCTTATTTCAAGTTGCTGCTACAAGTGAAATTATCTCATGAAGCTGGCAGATACAGTTGCTTGTTCAGAGAAAAACAGTAAGGTCCAAATGCTGAAGTAGAAATTTTGTAGTGTAACGGACAGAGAAAGACGTGAACTTCATGGTCACGCAGGAGAGCTGCGGTGAGGCAACTTGGGCGAGGAACAGAATTGAAAAAGAAAGCCCTCAGAACCACGAGAGATCGTATCAAACAGCTTCAAACGCTCAACCCACCTGCGCCTATTATCTCTCCACGTTCGCCCACAACACAATAGATTCAAAGCCCACCCAACTCGCCTCCTTCCTGCCGGAGCCCCGGGACCCCCGTGCGGCGGCGCTGCTGATCAGGAAGCACGGAGGTGGGTCCTGGGGTTTATTCAATATTCAAGAGAGGCATTTGGTGCACTGTGGGGGCGCCCCAGCTGGAGCGCCAGTGGTGAGGGAGAAGCTTTGGACCCCACGCCGACCACAGCCAGAACTCATTAGCACCAGGGTGGAGGAGGGAGGGACAATGCGAGGGAGATAGATGCTGCAGATGGAGGAGGAAAAGGAGTGATCGGCCCGGCGGATGATGAAAGGATGGAGGTGGAGAGACGATGAAGAGAGAGAGAGCTTGAGCACGGGGGAGAGGGAGAGGAAGGAGCTGTGTGCCATTGGTGATAAAATGTAAGCGAGTGCAGCGCTCCTGGTAGAGTATAATATTGCATAGAGTGATGAACCTTATTATGAAGTTTGTGTGTGTGTGTGTGTGTGTGTTTGTGCACAGTCACGCGCACATGTTTATGCATATCTACATATCACATTAGTGTATGGCTCAGTCAAGTGTGTGTTGGCGGGCGAAAGCTGCAAAACATTCCCTCCAATTATGGAGAGGGAAGAAAAGCGGCGCAGCGAAGTCGTCTCATTTTAAAGTTGGAGGCTAAATGGGGAGAAGCAGCTCTGCTCGACTCGACACAGCAATTTGGCTCTGTGATGTGAGAGTAATGGAGAACATATTGCTGCATGAATTGTGTACCACGGGAGAGATCGGATGTTCTAATAGCACACAACAGGAACCGCGGGTTTTTTTGCTCCGCACACTGCACAGTAGGATAGGAGAGATTACAGCTTCACACACACATGCTTGGGTAGGTGTGCGTGTGTGTGCACCAAGCAAGGCATATATACACTGATCCTGATTTAATGTGTATCTATAGTGTAGGCTTATGCACGCACACACACAGACACACACACACACATTCAAAGGAAGATATTACAGTCAATATTACAAGGTATTGGCTTCTCATTTCTTCAAATGGCTGGGAGCTACGGGGAGATGCGACACATTAGCCATATGTGTTATCTGTGTGCACACATGCTGTGTGTGTGTGTGTGTGTGTGTGTGTGTGTGCACATGCTGCTGGTCTCAGGTACCTGGCATCACCAGGACGATGGTAGTTAGAGGGTAATGGTGGTGACTGTGGTAACAAATAGGTTCCTCTAGGCTTGTGCAGCATCCAGAGCAATAACTGAGGGCATTTAACCCTTATTACACTCATCATTTTTGGCATGCTGTGTTCAGAGGGAATTATATGTCAAAATATGAAACATGATCAAAGCAGACCTCCTCAATAGACCTCTTCCATTCAGTCTTGTGTAGATTTAATTCTGGAAGATTTATTTAGATATTTGGAGTTCATTTAAAGTAGCTTTGTGAGATCAGACTCTTGGTTTTAAGAGCTGAAGACTTTTTACACTATTGTGTATTAGTATCATTTATGCTATAATCTACCAGTGTTTACAATATGAAATTTATTCACAATTTTTCACAATTTATTCACATTTCTACATTCTATCTTAGATTTTTGTATTGAAATCAGGGCAAAGTACTATCTAAGTGAAATGTGCATTCATAAAAACTATAAAGTATAAAATTCCAACAATGGAAAAAAAAAAAAAATTGCTTGTTTGCCCATGTGGCTTGCAATGACTCACTGGCAAAACATTACCTATTACAAAACTTACTTCATACAGTTCATTTATATATAGGTGTTAATTAAGTCAGATTAGATAGACATTTGGATTGTATTTAGTTTCCATATTTTTCTTTGCTTTAAGATTAGCATTATTGTTATCATTTACCATTGATGCAATTAAGTCTTAAACCAGATCACATCAGTACATCCTTTAAAAAAAAAAAAAAAAACATGCAGCAAAGAGCGCAAGTCAGAATTGATCTTGCGTTGCCATGTAATAATATATGGTACACGCTCTGTGGTGAGCCACTGGAGTGCCCCTTTCTTTTTAAAGTGCAGGGCATAATCTGCTTGAAAACTGTGGTGCAGAGTGTGGAATACCTGTCCCACCCACAGATGGCATTTAATTCCTTTTCCTGGGATTTCAAAGAAGGACTAAACTATCATGCTTCCATCACTATATGTGAAGGTACCGAGGCTTCACAGAAAAAGCCCCACCTGTGTTTTCAGACCTACTGATGGAAGGATTACATTTCTTTTTGAATCCCCCACAAACTGCAATCAAATGCTATAAACAAATTCATGTGAACTCAGTTTGTGGGATTATCTCATCCCACTAGCAGATTTTTTCAATAAAGATTTTACAGTAGAATATTCAAGATTGAGATTTTTTTGCAGTGTATTGCGACTAAACTATATTTATTTGATCTATTTTTCATATTTGAATGACTCACTAAAGCCAGTATGCAACAACAAGTTTTCTTTTGATTCTCACTTTTTTTTCTTCAGCATTCAAACAGAGTAACTTCAGTGTGTGAGCTACAGTCTGACACAGTGTGTATACGTGACACTGTACATCATCACATACTGTGCCGACGAACTGGCCTTCAGACAGGTGAGTGATGCAGCGGTGGCCTCCTTTCTAACAGCTTATGGTCTGCTGCGGCCCCGGTCTAACATGTCAATTATGTTACGCTAGCTAATGCCAGCTCATGCACACACACACACACACAAATACTGACTGACTGACTGATGCTCTGTTTATGTCTGTCGGCCTTGCGCAGCGCCCCGGCACATCACTCT
>OMLF01015952.1:0-13246 GCA_900302615.1 Holocentrus rufus | reverse complement strand
TGTATTGCTCCATCACCATCACTACACCAGAAATCTCTCCATCCAGAATGTTATTTTCTGAACTCCTCCAACCCCATCCAGCTCCCAAAACAGCCACCGCATGAGCTGAGAGTATGAAAACAGTGGAGTAACCATCTGTTAACCTCATCGAGAGTTATCATAATCACATAAGCACACATATACCACACACACACATGCACACACACACACAGATCTGCATCCTTTCATATTCACCAATACATCTGTACTGAGGACCCTCCACATGCAGAGACAAACTTTGAAGCACTTTCCAAACTGTCTGACGCTCTCAGACCCTGTCCTGTGTAACCCTAGAGTTAAACTCCAAAGGACATTCCCCCATCTCATAGTTGTGGTTGCCATAGTAACCTGAAGACTTAAAAAAAAAGAAGTCTGTCACTTGTGCATCCGAGACCTCCAGGGATCCGGAGAAAGAGAGGGGCTAACCTGGCTGGCATCAAGCCCAGCAGAGGAGCCTTTTGTAACGGGCGAGACATTAATCAGACTGGGTATGAGGAAGAGACACGGAGCAGCTGGCAAAGAGATACATCCAACATGAGTGACAAAAAAAAAACGGGGAGAGAGACGGATGAGGGAGAGAAAAAAAAAAGAGATGGACAGAGGGAGGGAAGAGTTGGAAAAGCATACACAAGGGAGAGAGAGGGAAAGAGAAAAAGACAGCAAGAGGGACCAAGGGAAGGTGAAAGAGAAAGTGACAATATAACTCAGGGAATAAAGAAGGGGCGGACAATGAAGAAATAAAAAGGCAAGAGTAAAAAAAGAAAGGATCAAAAGCTGCTGGCAGTCCTCCGCAGTTGAGTCAGCCAGTCCCGCAACAGATCTGCCAGAACATAAAAAGCCTTTGACTCTGCCCAAGTCCCTCACCGCACCGCTCGCTCACTTGACACCCAGTCCCTCTTTTCACCTCCTTTCACCCACAAACAAATAAGCACTTGATGGAGCGAGAGTGGAAAAGCCAAAAAGGAGGAGGAAAAACACTGCTTCCACTTCATGTTTAACGGTCTCTTAAGATCGGGCACAAGTGCGAGGTAATTGTTTAAAACTATTAACGTCAGGCACAAGCAACGAGCTTAGGGTCAGAACGGTAATGGACGGGCTAAATGAAATTTTTTGCGCAATTTTGTGACACTGACATCACAGTGACAGGATGATGCACAGGCATGCTTCACACTGCTCCCATGGGTCCTGCTTGTTGACAACCGATGAGTTACCAGATGTCACAGTGTCTGGGTAGGTGTTTGACAATAACAAATAATGGCATCTGGCTGTTTGATCAATGTGTGTTCAATGAAACTACTGGCCGCTGTGTTGCTATGTAGTGAAAGACAGCTTACATTTTCCATAACTACGATAACAGGCATTGGTTTTGAAGGTGTTTAGGATGTATGTAGAATAAAATTAAAACAGGTTTAAGCCCATCTGGAAAGGATAAATAGACATAATGTGTCATTTTATCTTAGAAGAATGGAAACTGGTTCTCTTTATCACATGGGAATAACGCTTGACACTGTGATAAACAAAATGAAAATGAAAATTTGGCCTTGTTTTATGATTTATTACACTCTCTGCACTTCTTTTACTCTCCCTTTTTAGGATGTTGAAGAAAAATGCAGCAAATTTTCTTAGTTTTTGACAATCACATGCTTGCATTTAAGGTACAACAGGAGAGGAATGTTTTGAAGCAGGCCTGAGTATAAAGTGGATCTCTTTACAGATATGTCAATTCCTAAACCAGAGAGACAGACGCACAGATTTATGCAGAGATGAGACTAGACAGGAGCAAGATCATAAGAGAGTAAACGCACAAATACACACATGCAAACCACCCGTGGTTTTGATAATACAGAATATTAAAGTACTCATGCATAAACAGAAAAGCACAGAAAATAAATGAGCAAAGACGGTGAGTCTATGAGCTGTCTACTTCCTAAACAAATAAGGCCACAAAACATGCAAACTAATAGGGAGATGGAATAGTTTAACATCCACATACCACACAACTTCAAGTCTCAGCACTGTCAGACAAAGATGAACAAATAAGAACCAGGCGTAAAAACTAGCGCTGTAGGCAGACATATGCAGTCAAGGAAAATGCACTGTGCATTCACATCACATACGATTTGTCAGTTAAGAGAGGATGCAACTTGGCTATGCCTGGGACATCTGTACACTACCAGCCTGCAAAGGACGGACAAGTGAAAACAATCCAAACAGGACACAACGGAAGAGGTCGCATTAAGCAAACAACTAAAGCCAATATGAGGGCAGTTTGTGGCCTGACTCTGCCTGACCTCAGTGACCGCAGCATGACTATGACTCATTTATTGCATGATGCCACATGGGACAAGACAATGTGATGACAAGGGGGGCGTTCTGGACAGCCTAACAGCAGTGATTGACACATTTCATTTCCCGTTCCTGTTTTGAGTGGGGCAGGGCAGCCAAAAAGGATTATGGTTCCTGTCTGTCAACCCAAAGTGTGGCAGGAGTGTCCCTGATACAGATTTTGTGAGGTGAAAGTGTGTAGAAATACTATGACATCGTAGGGTATCTCATATTCTATTGAGTACATCCCGTGCTACATCATATATGTGGCCTCCAAAGTCATCAGGTCATCAGCCTCAATCGACACCAACCTATCAAAGTCATCGAAAGTCATCATTCCATCATAATACAAGAAATGGTTGTTGTAACATTAATTTTGTCTGAAGTAGGGGTTTCACAGGATAATCAGCTAGTCAACTAATTGACTAGCAAACCTACTAGTCAACACTGCGTCCATGTAGACTAGTCTATCTGTAATATGAGCTCCATGTAGCAAAGAATTGGCTGAACTGTCAATGTGTGTTTCAATAAAACTGTTCACTGGTTTGCAGTCAAACTGCATATTGAACATCAAACTCAGACAAGGGTAAAGCCTTGAAACCCACCCCCCGATATCTATCTATCTATCTATCTATATCTATATATATATCTATATCTATATATCTATATATACACACATATATATACACATATACACATATATATATGTGTGTGTATATATATATATATATATATATATATACACACACACACATATATACATACATATACACACTGTCAATAACAAACACAGCTGTAGTTATCTACACTACTCTGTAATGCTTAGGCTTACACTTATTTCACTGCTGCTGCCTTAAAACAGCCTCTTCAGCAGTTTAGAAACTGAACTGCACCAATAGCTTAGATAGGTGTTTGGCAAGCAACTCCTGCTAACACATTATTTATTCATTCATTCAAGTTCTTTGCCTACTTAATCATTTTCAATGGTACAACATGGTTGGAGCCTATCCCATTCACTGGGCAAGAGGCAGGGAGATACCTTGGACAAATCGCCAGTCCATTACAGTGCTCATGCAGACAAACACTCACACTCATACCTGTGGGAAATTTAGAGTCTCCAATTCCCATTAGTGGCATGCCTGGACAAAATCGACCCAGGCACAGAGAGAACATGCAAACCTAACATTGAAAAGACGGGAATTGGGAAATGCTTGCTTGCTGTATGACGACAGCTGAGATACTGTGCTATTTTAGAACAAATAATTGGCCTCCTCTTCCCTTGAACATTTACATGCCATTTGGTGAAGGTATTAAATCACCATCAAAATATATGTAAGTAGAAGGGTTGACATTTAGGCAGCACACAAAAGTGTTGATCGTTACAGGTATGACAGAATGGACTGAATGTGGAGTGATATTTTATAAATATAACAGAAAATGCTATTATGAAGAAAATTTATAAAACTTTACTCCTCAGAAGGCCCATTTTACATCAAAGAAAAATGGGAGTTAGAGGCAAACTTCATAATGAAAGATAAGGACTGGGTAGAAATGTGCCCTGGTAGTCACAAAGTTACTAACAGTCCCATGTGGAGGGAATTTGACTGGAAGACAAAGATAAGATATTTCAGAACTCCATGGGTGAGATCTACAATTGCTAAGGGGTCCTGCAGCATCGTGGTGGAAAAGCTGTGGGCAGATTGGTGATCATGCACATGTGTTTTGGGACTGTTAATGAAGTTAATGAAGATCTGGGAGGACATCAAACATGAGATAAAGACTGTTGTAGACACAAATGTACCACTTGACCCTTTATATTTTTTATCGTAGGTATACCAGAAAGCCTGTCTGAAGGAGATAGACCAGTTTCATATGTTGATATGGTGTTAAAGTATCATAAAATTACACAATATACCTTTTATAATAGCAAAGTCTGGCAAAAGAAAAGAATAGAAAAGAGAAAAGAAAAAAGGGGAAAAAAGAAAATTTTTCCCAATCAAACTGTCATTCCACCCCTTCAATTTTTGTCACATACAACTGAAAGTGACAAGCTAATTTTTCTGAAAAAATATTTAAATGGCTGAATAAGTGAATCAAACCTGAGTACAATTTTCCAGTCACAACGGAAAGGCAGATAAATTACAGCTGGAGGTCACAGCTGTTAGACATGCCTGCTTTGGTAGATTTCTATTTCAGGACTTGTAATATAAATTGTTTAATATCAACTGTTTAACATCAGTGGGATTTGTTGAAAGTCATGTCTCTAATTTACTTCCTTGAAACTTAACTGTCTCTTCAAATACTTTGTAATTATGCCGCCTTCATGTTGCGCATATCTCTGTAGCTGTAAAATAAGATATCAAATTTTTGTAGCTGACAATTCAAAGGAGCAGAGTGTGCTGCAGTACAGTTGTACAAAAATGAATGTGTAAGCTTTTGGGTCAAATGCTTCACTTCAGATCAAGTGGATATAAGCCTGAGGTCAATGTTACCCTTTACAACAAGCATCAGATGCATGGCATGTAAGACACATACTCGCCAGCGCACATTTTTGCACTGGACACAGCCGACTCTCTCTCTCTCTCTCTATCTCTCTCTCTCTCTTTCTCTCTCTCTCTCTTACACTAACACACACACACACACACACCTTCACACCCGTTCCATTTACCAGAAAACCAGAAACACCTATATAATGTGACATCACACCACGCTCCTTGTCCAGGCATGTGGCCTGAATAACAAGTTACAGTCCAAATATATCTATGTTAGTCTCATATACAAATTTAATCTGCTGATTACAAGGCATGGTTGAGTGTGTGTTTGTGTGTTCTGTGTACTTCTATCCTTGTGAGGACCAGAAAGCATTTTCAACACAGAATGGGGACATTGTTGGGAAGTGAGGACATTTTGCCAGTCCTCACATCTACAAAGGCAAATTGTGGATTATTGGTTAAGGTTAGGGTTAAGGTTAGAATTAGGGATAGGTTAAGTTAAGGTATAGGTTTGGGTTAGGCATGCATTGGTTATGGTTAAGATAAGAGAAAGGCTGTAGAGGCACACAAAGAATGAATGGAGGTCAATGCACTGTCCTCACAATGATAGAAGTGCTAGAATGTGTGTGTGTGTGTGTCCATTATAAACACTGTGTTAACTAAACGTCTATGTCATTATGCACATGACACACTTTGTATGCACAAGCCCAGTGGGTGTTCTGCTATTTTTGCTTTCACGCATATGGAAACCACCTGACCCGCACTGTAAGATAGTCGGAGTGAAATGTATTAGCTATGGTCAAAAACACACACACGTACATGTCATTGTGGGTCAGCTGTCTCCGCTAACACACTATGCAACATCAAAAACAAGACTAGGTCAAAACCTAGCATATGACTGGGCCATGTGTGTATATTACGTTCTTAGCGTGCGATAAATTTGGAATGAGCTGCAGTAAATCGTCCAATCCCAACTTCCCCCCTTGGCCCTACCAATTCGAGGTAGTGGTCATCTAACCATACAGATCCAACCAATAACATCTGGCTGCGGCCTGTCGCACCTCATGCCGCGCCCCATGGTCTACAGGCTGCATCCAGACCCTTCTCACACATAAACCCCTCCAAACAGAGCATTTTCAGATGCAGACTACAAATGGAGGGGTAGAAGAAATTTCACAGAATACTTTATGAACTCGGGGAATACGTATTACAAATAAAAGCTGGTACTCTATTAAAAGCCGGGTCTTCAAGAATGGCCAGGGGCATGGTTGACACAAACAAATAAAGGCCGGCCCCAAATACAGGCCAGTGATAAAACAAGAAGAAAAAAAGGAAGAGGGGAGAAAAAGTTAACCGGGAGACAGGGGAGCCTGGCTCTAATGATTTCAGAAACGGCATGTAAATGAGAAGCCCGCTTTCCATATTCAGGGTAAGGGATTGAGAGAAACCCGGTTAACACCACTAGATTTCTGCTGGAGAAACTTGATTACAATGCCATGTTAATCCTTACTCGGATTTCTGAACAGCTTTTCACATGTGCACATATGCAAGACAAGCGACCAGATAAGGAAAGTAACATAATAAACAAAATATAGAATGCCTGTTGCCATTCTGTTGTAGATTGTCATCGAATAATGCTTTGAAATAATTTTGTGTCAACATTACCACTGCTGAAAATTTTATGAAACAAAACTATATCTGCTGCAGCCTGTTTCGCTCATTATTCCGCCTACAGAGTGGTGGAAAAACTGCCATGAGGCAAAATCTGCCACTGCTGCCGTGAGCAGAGGGGAAGCTCGCGGAAGTCATTACCGCAAGAGGCCGACTGTCCTGTGCGTTCTGGCAGCTCCACAGGCTGCAGCACTGGGATCGGCAGCAATAACAGTCTCGGGTACGATGGGGTTGGCAAGGAGATCTGATTACTCTCCTGCTGCATGTAAACTGGGGTTTTTGGGTAATCAGACTAATGCAGCACACACAAATGCTTTACCTTAACCTGGTTATTCGCAGTAATATGGTTTCATGTGCGCATGCAAACGTATTGATAGAACCAGAAGCAAATAAACATGCTAGTGCATAAACAGATATGCAATAGCAAACTTAACTTTGTAGATTTAACCACACAGTGCCAATATTTCACCTACTCAATCACTGTCTATTTAGACTAAGAAGTAAAAACTAGTCAAAACTGCCCACTGTGCCACCAAAATATTTCCCCTGCTGCCTTTAAGTTTTGGGACAAAATTCAAAAATATCTGTGCTAGTAGCTAGACAGTAATACAGCCCATCTTTCATACTACTCCTCAAGAAGAGTTTAAGTTAGCCAGTTTAAATTAAAGAGGATCTAGTGTTCTTATGTCAAATTATGCACAAAGTCCAGCAAATGTTCAGCAACATCTTTCTTCTTTCTGTCTTTTTTCTTTTTTCTATTTTTTTCTCCCTGTCTGAATCTCCATAAAGACCACACTGTGCACCAATTATAAAGCAAGTTTCAATTTTCAACTCAACAGCTGTTACGGGCTACACACTTGCAGAATTGGATCTGTGTGTATATGAGCACTGAATATGAATGGAATATCCATGCATCATTAATACACTGCCAAAATTAGACATTGAATATCATTTGTAGAGCTGTGTTTATATAATATCACTGTCACTACTATCTTAGCTATTTTGTTTGGCTGTCACTCAAACACAGCCTTTCCATTTTAGCCTTTCAACTCATATTTAAGCAAAGTTAACATGGCAGCTTTTTGTTGCTGGCTACAGTATAATTAGCTGTCTGGGACTAGCCAGTCAGTTTTATAATGAGAGCGGAAAATCTGAACCCTGCATTGGGAAAGTGCTTGTCTGACCCCCAACAAGTAAACTAGCAATGAAAGACAAACATGATTGGTAACAAAGTGATATTTAGAAAGGGTATTTTCTTGTAAATTAATCATTACAATGCACCAAAGACACAAAAAATAAATAATTTGTGACTTTTAACACACTTGTATTTCTGTCTGGCCTCTTCCTAGTGTGAATGTTTGACTTCAGTTCTGTACATTAAAATTTCATTTTTTTTCCCCCTTTCTATGTTCCAACCCAGTTGTGTCACCAGCATATAAGTTTAATGCATGCAGCTAAATTTGGCTTCTTGACAACACACAGTGGTTGTCAATTAGCAATAATTGACAAGACAATATATACATAAGCAGCAGTGACACTTAAAGGCATCTGAATGTGATATTTTCCATACTGCATGGACAGGAAATTGTGTACTTTCAAATCAAATTCCCTAAAAGCCTGTGCGGTCTTACGAGTGAGCTATTCAATCTCATTAATCACATTCTACTTAGCTTATTCTTTTATGTTCTTTGAAATTGCCTCAGTATATTTCTAAGTTAACTGCTGTAAATCTCCTTTCGTCAACTGTCTCTCCTTCCCATTAGGTCAGCACAATGCCACATCATGAGGGGACTGCTAGCTTCCCAGTCTGGCATGACCTGCCCCCGAGGCATTTGGCCTGGCACTATCCTGGCACTGAGCTGGCATGGGTTTCTGAGCCAAGTGAGGGATTAGTCAGGGGCCGTGACACACTGATCCAAACAGTGAATCTTTAGAGAAGGTCAGCACACTTTAAGATGGATTAATACAATAGACCAACAGGAGATGTGTGCTTATCAAGTTACATTTTCTTTCAACGCAGATGTAGCGTTATTTGAATACAAAAATATGACATTTGCTAAAAGCCAAATCTTTCAGGTCAGCAAGACTTGGCCAGTTACCCCTCCTCTGAAATAGTAATCAGAAACCTTTATTGTAACAGCTGCAGCTGCAGCTAAGTCCATCAAAATCTCATGAAACCAACACGATGTCTTAAAATGCAAATACGTCCTTCAAGCACACAAAGCGATAAAAATACATTTCCCCACCACAAAAGGATTATGTGGAGGAAAGACAGCAAGAAGCGTGCAGGCAGTTATTTGACATTAAAACGCCTGCTGGAAAGTAAGGATGTGGAGGTCAAGGTGATTTTCCATTTGCCTTCAACTCCAATGACCAACTCGTGCAAAGAGGTTTTCTACTGTCCATAAAGTTTTTATTTTTAGGGAAAGAGTTTCTTATTAAATCATTAACCAAATGCTTACCATCACTTAAACCAAGTTGTTTTACATGCCCATCTTATCCAATTTTTATTGCTTAGATCTATTAGTAACTGTAACCCTAAACTTAACCAAATTTGTTTATTCACCTAAAGCTATTAGCTAACCTTTTAAAAGTAACTATCACATATTTCATTCACATAACACCCAGGACTCCATTTTCATGCTGATGTTAAGCCAGCATTAGGCTCTAATAAACCGGCATAGACAGGCAACAGACTGGCATTAAAGTAGTTTTGGGGTGTTTTCACCAGTTTTGGATTTTCATGTTCCAAACTGAACTCACCAGTGCTGAGATGAGTGGAGTGGTGCAGTTGAACATGTTGTTCATGCAGAAAAGTGGCACTGTGCAATTTTGGCACCACTCTGGTATTAAATATCACTATTGCCTTCACAGAAAACACAAATGTGGATTCATCTTAAAAAGTAACATATTGGTGACATATTTGTGCCGTATAAATGCATGTTTGGGTGCTACAAGTCTTATTGGGATGCCATATGGGATGCCATATGTTCTTATTGGGATGCCATATGTTCTGGATGGACTGCACCTTCCAGGTAACAACACTGGTTTCTCTTTGGAGAAACCAGTGACCTCCTGTCGGTCTGATCTCCTCCATAGGGAGTGCACTGCTTTAAGAGAGTAAGAGAGAGGCTGATTTGATTGGTCTTTGTTGAAGTACGTGAAAACTCCACCTGTTGATAACGTATTCCTGCTACTACCACCATTAACTCCTTTTCCTGCCTCCTTTCCCCAGGTAACACGTTAGCACTTAACGCTGGAATAATGCCAGTCACAAAAAGTAAGGAAGTAAGTAAGTAAGTTGGCCACACTAAAGAGAAGATATCGCCAGGTTTTAATGTCTGTGTTACTGTAAACAGCATTTCAGATTATTCACAAAATTGTATGAGGTTATGTTGGTAGCAAAGGGGATTCTCTCAATGATTTCATCATGAAACCCATCAGGGATCTTATAGGATTCTGAGGATATAAATGTTGCATGTAAATACATTGTTGGTTTCCTGTTTGAATTAACTATACAACAAAGGCTCCAGATTGCATGATGTATTAATGTGAGATGTGTCAGGCACGGCGCCAAGATTTTAATTTTGGATGAGCCAAAGTAATTTTGGCTGGGCCTTTTAATTACACAAGTTAATACTGTCTGCATCCTTTGATGGTTTCCAACTGGTAGTCTTGCAAAAACAGAAATGACTAATATGCCGTGGAAGGCGACTGGTGCATTTGGTTGATTATGACAATTTTTAAATCTTTTTCTTAAACATTTTTGATGCCGAGATAGCTTGTAGTTCACCCAAAACAGTTTGCATTTCTTAGAAGCCGCACACACAGGTATACTGCTCAAATCATGTGAAAATGAAACACAGTATCCTGTCTATCATGTTTATTTTTTTGCTGTGGATTATGTAGAACAATAGATCCATTCATTTAGAACACAGGCATTTTAATTATGTTTAAAAAGGAAATACGATCTTGTTTGGATGATCTGGCTGGGTTATTATTTGTTTAAGTTAATTACAAGGAGAGAGACATCAACTGCTGGGTGAGCAAGACTGTCTTTTAACAAGAGAGAGAGTGGCAGACTGTGCTGCCAATTCATAAGTTTGTCTCAACAGAAACAGTCTATGCTTTCAATATTATATATAATGCATTTTATATATGCAATATTCAATATAGAGACAAACAGGCCTGGGCCGATGTGAAGTGTTGTGACTGGTCCAGAGTTCACACATCATAGTAACCCAATAAATGTTGTATCTTGTATATTTAAATGTTAATTTTAATAATTAAAAATAAAGTTAGAAAATATATGTTGTACAAGTGGGCGGTCCCAGATGTGTCATACAGAGTAATTTCCGAAAATGAATGAAAAGCATAGGCCTGTAAAGCAATTAGGCCTATGCTTTTCATTCATTTTCGTAAATTACTCTGCATATATTATTATATTATATATTATATATTGCATATATTGTATGTCATGGAAATCACCAACAAGAAAATGAAAACAACCATATTTAGGATTAATATCTATGAGAAAGTTATTACAAACAATAAATAAATAAAAAATACAAATAATTTTGCCTATAGTTATGCTTTTCTATTAGTGGCCTCTCCTCATGGTTTATATGCTTACCCATTCTGAGACCTGTATTATTCTTGTATCTTAATTATTCTCTCTTGTTCCATATGCTCCTTCAGAAATTAGATATATAATACACAGGGGAGTAAAATGGTACGCTTACGGTTTTCTGTCTGTAATTCTGTGCCAAATTGTGAAAGCCTTTCTGCTGCAATTAAAACATCTGTTTACCAGGATTACTGCTAGTAAAGTAAAGAGCTAATATAGCTGAACAAGTGCACTAATGCTTAATAAGTGCTCGGGCGGCAGGATGGGAATAGGGATTTTCTCAAATCCAAAAACCATATTTGGCAAGACAAAAAAATTGATTTGTTTCTTCCAAATTTTTCAGTAATGTTTTAATTTAATGCCAATTGTTATAGACAAAACATTCAACTGAAAATAACTTTTACTCAGTTTGTGTTCCACAGTCTGTCACATACAGAGCCGCAACAGAGAGAGAAAGACAAAGAGAGAAACAATGGGAAAAGAGTCTCTTGTTCATGCATATTTTGTTTACTCTGGAAACTGGAGTTATTTAACTTACCACCTCACCATTGGTAAGTGCAATTATTGTCTTTTTCCTCATCATAGTCAGTCTGCTCCTCTGCTCTGCATAGGCAAAGCAATTTGTTTCACTGAGAGTGGACTTGGCATCCACTTACATGATCCATTCACATGAGCTAAATACAGTTGTCACTTGTCATTTTTGTGGTTTATCTGGTCAAGTTCACACTCAGTAAACCCAAGTGACTCTGAATGCAGCCTATGTCAGTACAAAATAACAGACTGGTACCAGTCCTCTGTTGCACTTGAACAGAAACACGGTGAACGATGTTAAAGAAATATGCAAATCTGCCTTCAGCGAATAACTGTGCAGACAGGTGCACAGCAGTTTGGGATTGTTTTTTTAAAGATTATTTTCATTGCTTTTAATTTGATAAAGACAAAACTGAGGAGCGGAGGGGGTGACACGATCACATACAACACAACTGATGAATTGGCCTTGAACCAACATCATTGCAAGAGGCACGATGAGCCAGCCAAGCTCCCAGGATGCCCCTGTTGGCCCGTATAATTTTAGGATGCCACTTAATGACATACTGTACTAATTGCAAATCATGGTCTTTAATAGGCCCACAGCTAGTGTTATGTCAAATTGTTTGTTTAGTTAAGAGCCTTTTCACATTCAGCCTCAGTGCCGGGTTACATAAGACTGACAGGACACACATAGGACTCTGAGGACTCTGAGGACTCTGAGACAAATGACAAATGACAGTGAGACCAGAATGAACATAAAACAGTCATGTCTTTGAGGAGCACAGTGAGGGCAGAAGGTAACATCTCAAATGAGAGAAATGTGTGAAACGGAAGAGACAGTGAAAGAGGGAACGACATGAAGGAATAGTTTGGACTCACTGACACAAGGTGGTGCGAATTATTTGCTACTTGTGATATAGATGCATGGACTTTATCTCCAGTGGAATTGTGGGTAATTGTTCGAGCAAGATGGCAGCTAAATGAGTAGCAGTCACACACAAAAAAAGTTTAAACCATCCACAACAAAATGAGACAACAACAATGTAATTTTTAAGCTATTTTTAGCTATTTTTGTACCATCCCATTTGACAGATTATATCTTGGAACTATTTTGCTAATAGAAGATGGTCAGCATATTACAAGATTACAGCGTATTACAGTCCAATTGGAGTGATATTTATTAGCTACATACTTGCTGTGCCATCTTGACCACAGGAATATAATATTTATGCACTGATATCACTCGTGACAAGTAAACCGTAGTCAGTTAAACCCAAAGTCTCCCTTTCAGTCATTTAGAATCACAAAGAAAGATAGAAAGAGGCACAAAGACGTGGAAGAAAGAGAGAGATAGAAAGAAAGAGAGAAAGGCAGAGTGAGAGACAAGAGAGCACAAGAGAAAGACAGAGAGAGAGAGATGATGGGCACACAGAGAGTGATGTTCTAATGAATGGGATTTTGGTCATTCCCATGCTCTTGCATGTCATGGTACAGCGGTGCCTCCATGGCCTATATTCTGCCAGCTGGCAACACACAAGTGCATGCATGAGTGCACAACACC
>OMLF01015951.1:0-10413 GCA_900302615.1 Holocentrus rufus | reverse complement strand
CCCAGCTTACACACACACACACACTCACACACGCACACACACAAACACTCAATTGCACTTTAAATCTCTTGGCCTCCTCCATCGTCTCTTGTGCTTTGTGAACTGTAATTATTCCACAGTCACAGACTTGGCCAAGTTTCTGGGACAGTCCACCTGGAAATAGAGAAACCAGTGTCATAGCACATCATCAGTGATGAACAACTGAGACCTTGCTGGACAAATCAATAACACATTGCAACTCTGCAGACATCAAATCAACTGGAACAAAGAGGTAAAATCACATTTATCTTAACATCAGTCTTAAAGATCCGACACAATGAAAAGTTTGATAATGATTTCTAAGACAATAAGCATCTACTTCAGTTTTTGATGAATAGATCTTACAAAGTTTGCAGGAGTGAGAGCCTAACCTTTTCTATAATTGTGTCATCTACTGCATACCAATATTTCTATCTTTGAAGAACAAATCCAGTGTTGGAATCTGAGTGCCCCACATGAATGAAGGCATGAGATTTTGTCTCTTTTGCCAAGTAGTTGGCCGGGTTTTGCCTGACAGGCTATGAGACACCTCATTAATTAATTAATTGATTCGTTTATTTGACAGGGACAGTTGACAGTCCCAGAATTAGCCAGATAGCTAAATTTAATCTGCAGTCTCTGGCCAGGTAAGTATATAGGAAATGTAATATGAGATTTTAAAACCATACATGGTATAGCAGACATTCTTTACATTATAGAAAAACAAGATGCACTGAGTAATAAAAACATAACATCCTAGAAAACAGAATAAGTGCTCTGTATTTACTATCTAAGTGATTAATGTTCACATGATTGGTTGGATTTCAACCCTGATTTCAGCTGTGATTTAAAAATTAAAAAAGTGGAACATTCTCTGATAGGATTATTGGGTTAGGGCCCAGACAAACGTCAGTTATCATGGTGACTACATACATCATATCCTCGTAGCACGGCCAGGTGCAACGACAAGAGCTGCAGGGGGATGACACTGAGGATGCCCTGCAGACAGTCCACTATCTGGGGCAGCTCGATCGTCTTGTAGGCATTCTTAGTCACGTCAGGGTCGTCCTGGCAACACAGGATGATGGGCCGACCCTAACAGAGAGAGAGAGAGAAAGAGAGAGGGAGGCGGGGAGAACGAGAATATTACCATCTGCCAGTCGATCAGTTCATTTTCATTCATTATTGATGGACTTAAGTAGATTGCGATGTGACTGTAAGAATGTGTGAGATGTGTCTTTGTGTGTGTGTGTGTGTGTGTTTAATTCCATTTCTTTTCCTGACTTTTATGTGATCTTTCTGTGGTCAAAGGAATACTAGAATATTGTCACTCCATCTCTCTATGTTTAAACTTTTGGTGTTCAACAGATTTAAGCTTATTCTACTGTTGCACTTATTGTAAGCCGCTTCGCATCAGAGTGTTAACAAAATGCCAAAACTGTAAGATGTAATGTGTGTTTAGATCTCTGTTTCTGCACGTCCATGCCTATAAGTTGTTCCGGGACGTACCGATCGGGCCGTGACTTGCTGCAGAGCGTTCTGGCACTTAGTGTAGCAGGCGTCTCTCATGATGATCATGATGACTGGCATGTCTTTGTCTATGAGGGCCAGAGGACCGTGCTTCAGCTCCCCTGCCAGTATGCCCTCTGAGTGCATGTAAGTGATCTCTTTGATTTTCTGCATTGGATAGATACATACATGGCAACAAGACTGGATCAGTACATTATTCAGGTAAAGTAGATCCAAGATATACTACAAAACTGACATAATCTCGAAGTGTGCAGTGCAAAACTATTCTCACTCGGCTGTAGTATTTTGCATTATGATACAGTAGAAATGAATTGCTTTTTCCTTTTCTAGGCTCCATTGTGCAATTCTTAACTCACCAGCGCCCCCTCTAGGCAGGTGGCATAGTTGAAACCTCTTCCCATGACCAGAAGAGACCTTTGCTGATAGAGTTCATTTGCTATGTCCTTGATCTTCTCATCCAGAGACAAAACCTTCTTTATCAGCTCTGGGGAAGGAACAGGAGGGAGGATGGAAGGAGGGACAGAGGAATGAGTCATGTGGGGAGGAGGGATGATTCATACTGGAGCTGGTACAGTAGGAGAGAGGTGCTTGGTGCATGTAGAGGTTTGGGAAGATATATTCATAGCTTGATTCCACAGTGGAGGTTGAACGCAGTTGAGTATCTGTCAGTCAGTGTAGGTTTGAAGATGCTATGTGTGCATGTTGGGAGCACATGTGCATCATGTTGGTGATATTTTAAGGTGCCAGAGGACTCACCAGGCAGCACCTTGAGGCCGGCGATGATATCCGATCTTCTCTTCTGGAGAGAGATCCTGTCCTCGCTTATCATCAGGCCAAACATGATGAGAGCCACAAACTGACTGGTGTAGGCCTGGAAAGCACATACAAAACATAGAACCGATAAGAGAAGAGGCACTGGAGAATGGGGTGTGGCGAGTAAAATTTGCATAGCTAGTAAAAGTACTACGTTATCATGCAACCTTTTGGGAGGACGATGTTTTATTCTCAGACTGTATTCACAATGCTTTCGGTGGCCATGTTAAATATGAAAAAGACCTTTGTCTGTCTTACATATCCCTTTGTGACCGGTGTGTGTGTGTGTGTGTATACCTTGGTGCTAGCCACTCCTATCTCAGGCCCAGCATTGATGTGAACCCCACAGTCTGTTTCTCTGGAAATGGAGCTGCCCACTGTGTTGGTTATGCCGACTGTTAGAGCCCCGCGCTCCTTGCAGTAGCGCAGCGCCATCAAGGTGTCTGCTGTCTCACCTGGGCAGGAGAGGGAGTGAAGAAAATACACTTAGGATACAGAATTACAGCACAATGGGTGCACTGTTGGAGGAGAAAACATAACAAGAGAAGGTGTTATTGTTGTAGGGTGTCACAGGGGAGCCAAGCCGGGAGTGTGAAGCAGGTCCAATGTTTTCCCACTGGAGGAAGTTTCACAGTCTGAATTCTCTTGCTACAGTACAGAAGTCAATCATCTCATGCTATCATTTCCAAGACCGCTAAAAAACCTAAAACATAGCCACTGAACGAACGGCATGAGAGCAGGAAAAATATGAGCGCAGCTTTGTAGCAGTGGAGCAGGCCTCGGCGCGGTGTTCTCACCCGACTGGCTGATGAAGAAGCAAACGTCGTCTCTGAAGACCGGCGTGTTGCGGTCCAGGAAGTCGCTGGCCAGCTCCACCATGACAGGCAGCTCTGTCAGCTCCTCCAGGATCTGTCTGGTCTGAGAAGTAGAGAGGGAAAAGCAGCTGCTTCAGGGTGACTCTTCATCATCGCTGCCCTCGTCATCTCTCCCATTACAAGCATGATCATCAACATCATCATCAGTGTTATCTAGAATATCTTCCGCCACAACCTAACCCTCTGCGTCACTATCATGACCACTAACAGCTAAAACGAACACAATTTTTTTGGCTCTTTTGAATCATCATTACTATTTTTCTCACAAAGCGGTTATCATATTCATCCTGATTCCTGATTGGTGTACTCACGGCCACAGCGGCGTGGAAACTAGTGCCACAGCCAATCATGATGAGGCGTCTGCAACGTTTGATCTCCTTCAGGTGATCCTTTAATCCCCCGAGAACCACTGAAGAAACACAAGCCAACACAGTGGCGTCAGATCAGTTAACATACTGTATGACTCTTTATCCTATATGAATGGCATTAATGAGGAAAACAATAACTGAATAAATATACTGTATTTGCCCAAGGAGTTCTTTATTTTCACACATCTTGCATGCAATGTGTAAGCTATAGAGGTTGTGCAAGTGCAAGTCATACATAAAGGAGTTCAAATATTTGAAATTGCTGTTTAAATATATAATGTTTCTAGTGGTTAATAAAACTACAAGCTTGTGCTTGTGGTAGAGAGGTAGAGAGGTTGTTTGAATAAGGCATGGTTCTGATATGTAAACGAATATTTTCATTCTAGGTTGTGCTGTGTTATTCAAAGTACAGTTTTAATGTTCTTCTATCTAGTATTCAAATTGTCCCTTTGTTGGTTAAACTTTTATCAATACCAGGTCACATTTCTGCAAAGGGCAACTTATAGGAAAGAACCTTTTTGTGCATTCAGTATTTCAAAGAACATTTAATAGCCAAAAAGGTTAATTGAACATAAAAAAGTTCTACAGAGCACTCAAAGTTCTGCAGAGTACTTATCAAGTGACAGCTTTTCTAAGGGTGTGTATACTGTAGCTGGCATTAGTTCCTGTGTTAATATTGATTCAGGTGGTCATGGAGCTGGCAGGGTGCTCTCCACATCCTTGAATGCTGAAGGCGGGACAGGACGTGAGTTCGTGGCTCACCTGTGCTGGTGTCAAAACACGTCCGGCCTCTCATGGTGTTGACCACGGACTCGGGCTGCTCGAAGATCTCCTTCTGCATGAAGGACTCAAAGTTGCCTGGAGGGGGAGACAGTGTTGACAGATGGATGTCACAATTTTCTGGCTGATAACGGGTACCAAGTGTTTTCATCATTTTATCATGAAAAAGGTGTAGAAGAGACAAATACTATTGAGGCTGGACATTTAGTTTGATGTCATAACACAAGGAGCCAGCAGGGGGCGCACACGTACAAGTCTTTCCACTCGACTTGACTAGCAGCACTACTTGCAAATTTTAACTCTAAGTGATAACACTTTATGACCTCTGAACCCTTATATCTTTTAATGGAAATGTTAAGTCAGCAGACATTTTCATAAATCAAATTTGCATGGCAACAAAAATTACAAAGGTTGTGAAAACTCTGTAGCCAGCCTCCTGCTACTCGATAGATCGATTGATAGACAGATAGATAGACAGATAGATAGATAAGTTGTGGGCTTGTTAAGCGCCAAAAAAATGATAAAATGGACCAAATCTGACCTTTCATGATCTGCTGCAGCTCCATCTGCAGGGTCTGAATGGCTCTGACCGGGTCCTCGCCAGCCTGCCGGTTCATCCTGTGTATGGACAGTTTCCCCCCGGCCACCATCGCTATGTCATCATCCTCCATGTACAACACCTTGTTGGTGTGCTCGATGATGGCACTGAGGGTGGAGAAAGAGAGGGAGAGATGATGATGATGATGATGATGATGATGATGGTAATGCAGCCCACTTATCTGATGTTTTTTTTTTTTTTGCTTTGATTTGATTTGATTGATCCGGTGGAGAGAGACAGGGATGTTTAAATATTTAGGAGAGAGATGATGACATGCAACGAACAAAGGATGTTGTGGTTTAACGGTTACATGGCTTGTGCCTTAGCCAGCCAAGCCACCAGAATGCTTAATCCACCCGCAGTCATGCATGCATGCGGACACACACACACACACACACACACACACACACACACACACGCGCGCGCAGACACACAGACAGCTGCTTTCTCACCTGGCATCAGAGGCAAAATAATACTCCACAGCCTTTCCATCCCCCACAAAGTTGAGAGCGCTGGAGCAGTCAGACCGGTTATGGCTGTTCTTCTCCTGGATTTCTTCCTTGAAGAGAGCTGGAGGGTCACAAGTCAGAGTTCGAGGGGTCAGAGGTCACGCGCTGACATTCAGTGACGCTTGCTAAAACAATCAAGATGTGCTCATCACTTGAATTCTTCATCTCTGCCTCCAGATGTAGGAAGCTCACCGCTGCAGAAATAGGTTTTGTAGAGTAATGAAATCTGGATTTCATGGTGAGATTAAGTGGAGCATTCAAGTGATGACTGAGATTGCTGTGATTGTGATTTCTTGATTCGTTAAAGAGTTAAAGAGTTTGACAGGTGGTGATTTTGAATCTGTGTGCTCAACATTTGTAACAGTGTAGGACTTTAAGTGGACAACAATATGGAATCTTAGCTGTATGGAGAGTTTTCACTGCCCTTTTCCATTTATTCATCTGTACTGTTAAAGGTGCTACATGTGGCATTTTGACATAAATAAATATTACCACATTCATTTTGAGATATTAGTACAAGGAGACTGGCAGCCTGTGTGAGCATCTGTACTGAATTTTTCATTGTGTGCCACCAGGCCAGATTTCACAGGAAATCTTCCTCATTGCTTTACAGCACACAGGATCATCGCTTTACAGTACAAAGGGGAAAGTCCTGTGCAAGCAGAGCCAAAGCTCTCAGAGTTTCTCATAACAGCAGATCAAATATAAGGCCAGTGAGAAAACCACTTCTGCCATGTTTATCCTCTTCAATAATGAAAAAAAAAAAAGACAAAACAAACACATGCCGGGGGAAAGCAAGATGGAACATCCTCTTTACAACAAGAAACAAAGGGGTTTATGGGAAATTTGGTCTTTATTTTGAGAAACCAGCACTAACAATAACACTGGCCTGAGACACAAGCTACCAATCGTCTCAGCCATGGTCTCATGATCTGATTGTTCACAGTTATTATACCAAGGTATCACTATAAAATTGACAGTGCTGTCATGATGTTTGAAATGCTGCACGTAGCACTTCCAAGTAGGATGTTGCTCACTAAAAAACATGTCATCTATCTGGCTCTGTGATCTAAATGATTGGTTTCAACCATTAAAAAGCCACACCCATCCCGGTTCTCCACTGACCCCGCACCTCCTCACTCTGTCTTACTGAGCTCTCATGCTGGGCCTTGGACTTTGGACCGGTCAAACCTGAACCATGAAGAACCATAAATCTTATGTAAACAGATAAGAGGGTGAAGACACCGAGCCTTCGGTACAGTACAGTCTACCCTCTGACAGTGGTCTCTTGAAAGTTGAGAGAAAAAAATACAAATGGCTTTGTTGCTAACAAAAAGTTAAATTCAGTCCCATCTGCAGACATTTCCTTGCAAGAAGCACCTCTGAAAAGTTGCAAATGAAACTCTGTCTAGCCTAAATTATCGTTGGTTGAGAACCACATTCTCTGCAGGAAGGATTTGAGTGAATTTCCATAAGACCACTGGCTTCCCAAACTATGCTCAGAATTCCCTGGAAATAATGCAAGATAAATTTCTCTCTAAGAAATTTCCGAGACAGAGCTATTGCGCAACAAATTAAAAAAAAAGGCACATAACATCTTGTATAATTCCCCACAGTTGCCCCAGAGAACAATTTTCACACAGTCAAAATGGATTTGTCAATTTCGAGAAAAACCGAGGGGTTAGACTTTTAGAACAAAGATCCATTATAAGTTGGTTAGATCATCATGTCAGAAAGTGAAGAGAACAGGGTCATCCAATCATCTCTTGATCAGTATCATAGACGTCTAAAGCTATGAGGTTTCGGTTAAGAGGCCTCTGAACTTTCAGGATATATAAGTGAAACCTGACTTCAATAAATGAGAATTATTGACTTTCTATATCCTGCTGAATTATACACTGTGCTCCCAAACATACTGCACACTCTAACTGATTTATTGCTTTAAGCAATAAGCCACAAACAGCTGTGGTTAACTGTGACTTTAAATCAGCTTAGCAGCATTACTGCTCGATGTGCAGAGAGTAAATGCTGAAGAAATGTTTCATTTTTTAATCAATATTAATTTAATATTTAATGTTTTTTCCCTCGAGCAATACAGTTATTGAACTGTAGCAGAACAAAGTCAATGCTATGCAACGTATAAATACTGGTATGAGAAGAGATTTAATAATTTTCCAAATTTCTATGTTTATTTTAAAAGTTAAAGTTAAGTTTAATCTGATCTATCAAAAAACTAATCTAAAAACTGATGATTTTTCATATAGGATTCAGAGACCTCTTCCACCCTCCAACTATTTTATCTTATACATATACAGATCCTATAGATTACACTACAGCGGAGGCCCACCTATGGGTGCTGATACCCCCAGGGCCTCTGTCTCATTTGAGGTTTGTGGGTTGTCCCTCAGGACAGAGGTGTATGGCGCTACAGATGGACAAGATGGGTTAAAAAAAAGGATTAATAAAAGATAAAAACTTCACACCTAGATTCCATGAAATGAATCTGTGGCGCCATGAATTGTGGACAACACAGAGACACAGATAAGCATGAGTTGATTAGCTGGGGGAACAAGTAGGTATTAGTATGAGTTAAGTAAGTGTGTGAGTGAGAAAATGAATATGCTTACATAAGCCTGAATAATAAAACATATAAATGCCACATTTAGTTCATCCATCCAACCTTTTCATTATCATGTAAATGTATAATTTGTGTGAAACATGACATAACATACTGGAATAAAAAGGTGTGGTGTGTAACACAGAGATGTGTATGTGTGTATGTGTTGGCATATGTGTGTATGTGCGTGTATTTATGTCTGTGTGTGTGTGTGTGTGTGAGAGAAAATGTAGGCAGAGATTTAGGCGCGGTGTAAGCGGATAATGGCAGACAGGGAGTGGAACAGAGCTCACCACTGTTGTACTGGATGGGGATGTGTTCGGTCGACAGCTCATACTTGCTCCGCACACCAATGAGCAGCGGACTTCCTCTCCTGCCGGGGAAGAGAGAGAAGGCAGGGATGGAGAGAGGAGGAAAAGGAGTACAAGGGGGAGAAGAGAAAAGATTAGGCTTTGAAGACAGAGTCCAAAGTCCAAAAATGGCTCTCCATTGATTTACCTCTTTTACTCCATGTATTATCATCTCAACCTCCAACTTTATTAGCGCTGCATCGCCCTGTGGTTGAATGTCTCCTGTGCAGACAAGACTTCTCATTGCCTCCCCTTTAATTCAAACCTATTCTAAGCTTCTCGATCTTTGCCATGAGTCAGGCACAACAAAGCTAACGTGGTTGAGATTGCCCTGGAATTCAGTTCCTGCTTCCTCTTCAGTCTGGAATTCTGTGTGCGCCTGGCTGATTCTGATTGGCTGCTGAAGGCGCACAGGGGCAAGCAGGTAGGGGAAGAAAAAAAAAATCCTTAAAATAGATGTAAGCTGTACACACGCCTCTCACGACCGCAGTGCAAACAGTCTGTTATAAAATATATCGTTTATGGCTGGTTACTTATTAAGATGCCGACTCTTGACAAACTGCCAGGGCTATTGCATCAAAAAGAGCCTGTCCTTATTTGTCCTCTGTCTCGCCCTCCCTCTTGTCTCGATCCCTCTTGTCTCTCTGGTTCGCCATTCCCTGGGGCTAGGCTACATTGACGTAAGACCGCTGGTTGTTTTAAAGGGTGTGGGGCTTAAAGAGAGGAGCTTGCAAACAGAAACATGTGGTCACTATCCAATATAATATTTACCCTCAGGGAGGGAGAGATGAGGAGGAGCGAGGGGCGAGGGATGAAAGAGGAGTAAAAAGTAAGAGGTAGAGAGAGAAAGAGAGCAATACAGAAAGACAAAACAAGAAAAGTGGAGAATTAAAGGTTTTGCTGTCGTGAGCTGATGACTTGACGAAAAAGGGAGGGAGGGAAGGAGAGAGAGAGAAGTCGAGCATCACTGGATAATTACAACCAGTCCTCCACGCCACGACTCTGGGAGACGGGAACAATGCAGCGCCTTCACCACGACAACTCATCCTGTCACTCGATCGCTGCTAGCTACATTACAACCCACTGATATCAATTATCACCTGAGACTGTCAATAGTATTTCATCATAAAATACTCTGTGGTCCACAAAAGACGGACACACTATAAAAAGAGACAAAGACAGAGAGCGGGAAGCCAAAGTTCACCAAGTTTAGGTGCAGGTGTGCCAAGCAGCGGCCCTGCACAGCACTCAGATCCTGGGATCCGGTAAACTATAGGTCAGAGCCCACTTATCCTCTTTTCTCTTTCCATTCATTTGCCCTTCTTATCCTCCTCTCTCTCTCTCTCCGTCTCTCTCCTGCAATCTCCCTTTCCGTGATCCATGACGGTTCACTGAACCAGGAAAGGTATAAAGTGAAATAAAGCGATGAGAAGTGATTAAGCGAGAGTGTTGCTGGCCGAGGCATTTCCCAGAGCTGTAACAGGAAACTTTCTAGTTCCTCCATTAATGAGTCACAGAGAGGCCGGCACGGGGCCAGCAGCCCGGAGGCCAGAGGCCCAGGAGGGAGAGGGGGAACCTGGACTCAGCCTCTCCTCCGCTCCCCCCCTCCGCTGAGGTCTCAAGACACCGACAGGAACGCGCCCATTACCGTAAGAACAGCACGTTACAGCGTCATAACACGTGACGTCTGTGAGGGATGTTGTAAGATGACCCACATAATGTGAATCAAAGCCATCTCCTCAAATCATACTTGGTATTGCTTTATAGTGGTTGTAACAGAGATGACTCATCTCCAGTGCACAGACACTGGACCATGATGTGGAGTAAAATAGAGCAAAGTTTGTGCGTGTGTGTGTGTGTGTGTGTGTGTGTGTGTGTGTGTGTGTGTGTGTGTGTGTGTGCGCGTTCTAACCTGGTGGCCACTGCCTCTCCAGGGAAATGACGGCTTTTAAACA
>OMLF01015950.1:28591-45601 GCA_900302615.1 Holocentrus rufus | reverse complement strand
AATAAAGTAAATAATAATAAAAAAAACAGTCAAGTTGAAAAGTTAAAAGGTGCGCCGAGGATCTACTGCAAGGAAAAGATCTACACTTTCCAAAAATGATCCAGCCATTCCACGCCGGTTAATGCCGGTATGTGACACTGAGCAATCTGCGACTCACCTACGCGTCTTCACTGCACATGTTCAACTGACGCGCTTGTGTGGCTTGTGGAGGCTGAGTGCTTCTCCTTCCATTGACTTGGTAATGATGGCAGGGGTTGGGGGGAGGATGCACATTGCAGGCAAAGGCTGTCATCCATTCAGATCTGTTACAGCTTCTGAAGGACACACAGACGCTCATCTTCTTTCTCACGCCAATGTGATGGACCAAGTTTTCTTTTAATTCCCTTGCTTAACTGATGAAAAGGGAGTGTTTGGTAGCCTGCAGCAGACATTTAAAAACATAAAAGCAACATTTGCGAAACCACTTGGTGACATTTTACTTCATGTTTATTTAAGTCGACCCTCACAGCAAACAGTACGAACGAACAGTCGCTTTGCATCTTTATAGCAGGCTGGGCTAGTTTGTCTCCTGTGATATCTTTTTAATATTAGCTGTGATATTTATATCTACAATATATCATAGGACAGTGTTTTTCGTAGGGGACAATGCAGCACTCACTATGTCAGAGTAAAACAGAGTGATATATTACATTTTTGAGTTATAGAGGAAGTTGGTGGGGCAGGGAGGGGGTCCATGGTCTGCACTGGTCACTCTGCAGGGCAGACAGCTGATGATGCGGTCAAAGGGTCAGTCGATCAGGACTGAATTGCCGCTGCTCTCCAAACAAAGCTTTCATTCTATGCATGTGTGTGTTCACGACCTAAAGCTTTCGGGGGTCATCGCTATCCTTGCTCCCAGGCAAGTGTCGCGAGCACCAAGTTGCTTTCACTCAGGAGTTCCCATGCATTTCCATATGAAGGACCCCCGAACAGATAACTATTAGATAGTCGACTCTTTGTTTTATAAAACTGAGAGGCATCCCTGAGATTTCTGCGGCTCTATTACCCCAATATGTAACTGCTGTAGTCAAAACAGTCTGTCTCATTCATCTGTTTTCTTTTTATTTCGGGGCCCCTGAACCCCGCCTTCAGGACCCCTAGGTCCCCCAACACCACTTTGATCTAGCACACTAAATAGGCTACTATTATCGAGTATCTGTGCCTGAATGTGGTGACAGCTTCACTGCCGAAATATTAGATTGCTTACCTATAATCTGGAATGCACAACACAAAGAATCAATAACACCCCATCCCCAAACACACATACACACTAGAGGTGTTATTAAAGTGGCTGTATGGGGTGAAAAGCCAAAAGGATCAACCTTATAACCAAATTACACTTTTCATATTTCAGCCATTTACCTTGCACCTATCACATGTAATTCTGTGCTACATGGTTGATCAGTACCAGTACCTGCAGCTCATGAAACTGCTTAAAATAGTTTGTAGTTTGCTGACACCTTGTGGTAAAAATAAGTAGTACACCAATGAATATGGCAAGAGCTCTTCAGATGGTGCACCAAAGAAACCAAACTAACACAGGTAGGATGTTATGGAAGAGTATTGCATTCAAGTGAGAAAAAGGTGCCTGTTTTTCCTGAATAAACGAGATAATTATCTCAATATTCTGAGAAAATATTTCAAGGGGAAAGTAAAATGTTTTTAGGCAATAAGAAAAGATATATAAGATAAGATAAGACTTGTCTCAGAATCCCAACAGACATGATGTGATTTTATAGCTGGATTTCATGAAAAGTAAATAGGTCCCAGCTATTTGGTTTAGACAATATATTGTTAATTCAGAAAAACCACACTAATTTTTTTCTTCTTTAAATATTTTCTCAGAATTCTGAGATAATTATCTCATTACTTAAGAAAAAAAATGTTTTTTCCTCAAGTGAAGTTAATTGAAACTTCCAACAGTACACAAACCAAAACTGCCCACTCTGCATACCTTTGCAAAGAGAAAGCCTATCTACAGTCATTGACTGCAGTGAGACGGGAAAGTAGTACAGCAGTACAGCAGTATAGTCTTTTAGGAATCAGGCACAGTGTATTGTAGAATAAGTCTGCAAAATGGTCTCACACAGCCAATGAGACAAACACTGGAGCGTGGAAGGCCAACAGTCTGCTCTCTATAGTGCAAAAACTGCTGCTGTGTCATTCTCAGCTCACCATGCATGCAGAGTAGCATGAGAATGTGTGTAGGGCAAAGCAGATGAGAGTTTGCTTCCTCTGAGTTTGGAAGAGTTTGCTTCGTCTGAAAGCATGCACAGCTCGCTGACCCTCTTAGCCTTAGAGGTTAATTCCAACAAAAGCACCATCGTTATAGACAGCAGCTATAGGGATGCCCGGTCCAGAGGCTCAAACCGTGGACCACCAAGAGCATGTAGTACCAGGGAAAGATCCATTCCACTCCGATCAGAAAACGTTTGGTGAGTGGGTGCTGAAACAAAGTCTGCTCGCCAAATCCCTCATGACATGAAATGGCTGGGGCATAGATTTTAATGGTGCTATATAACAGGTTCCTGTCCACAAATGTTTGGACAAAAGTCAGGACTCAGGGAAGAGGGTATCATCAAAGCCACTTTACACACACAACCAATTTACCACAGCTGTGGTAGATGGAGCTCTGACCCCTTGGATTAGGTCTCCCACATCGGGCGGGAGACCTAAGTTCTCCAACTGTTCCCTTTTAGTGTCTAAATCCATAAGCACTGGCCTATGACCAGCGGGTGAAGAATCCCTCCATCCACCTCAGACAGCACATCCTCTCTCCAATGAAGTCGACAGGACGGTGGAAAAGCATTCAGCACAAATGCATTTACTCCTAGAGGAGGATTGTCTTGTGCACTCATGGAGAACCACAGGGCACGATGTGCATTCTCCTATGACGCAAACAGATCAACTCTTGCTCTGTTGAATCTGTCCCAGATCGTTCTGACCAGGTCTGGATGTATTTTCCAGTCTCCCTGGTGAGGACCACCTCTGGACATGACGTCTGCCGCTGTGTTTAGCTTGTCCAGAATGTACACTGCCTGGAGTGTAGATTTACATGAGCCCATATGAGCAGTCTCCTGGTAATGCCCAGGAGTCGAGTTGAGCACATGGCACGCTGACAGTTCATGTTTTGGGCTCTGGGAAGTGGCAGGAAGTGCTGAAAAATCAGGAGGATGGTCTGCAGCTCCAGTGCATTGATGTGTAGAGCCATGCCCTCTGGCCAGTGACCTCCTCCTGCCTGAGACAGACCCCGCCACCCGAGAGTGGTGCATTGATGAGTTTGGGAGTGGAGCGGAAAGCTCTACTTTCAATTTACTGCAAAGCCCAGATGTTCAGATGGAACACTAGAGAGCAGTGTGGAGGGCTGCCAGCTCCCATGATGGGTCCAAAAATGATCACATCATTGAGAAAAACAGGACCTTGATCCCCTGTCTGTGAAGTGCTCATAACCCGGTTTCTGCATGCTTGGAAAATGTGGCTAGAAAATAACAGAAGGGGAGATGGTTGTACTGCTGCAGAACTCACTCAAATGAGAAAGGCTGGAATTTCCTGTGTCTCAAGGTCATTGGCACCTGGAAATACACGTCTTTCAGCTTAACTGATGTGAACCAGTCACCTAGGTGAGCATTCTCCAGCACATGAAATTCACACTGCAGTCAGACTGCAGTCAGTCCATATTAGTCTACGTTTGTTTCATTTACTGTGAATTGATGCAATGTAAAGGGAGGAAATTAGAACAGATGCACAGTCTCACTGTTTTATTCTCTCACACACACATGCATGTGTTGCGACAAATCACTGATAGGTAACTAGCAAAGGTGACTACATGCAAGTGATTATTATGATGTAATTTCAATAATCACTTGCCCCATGTTTACAGTTACATTTAAATTTTTTAAATCAAAAAACGTATGCATTTACATTTTGGCCCAATATGAAAATGAAACTATTTTTTGTTTCAAGAGAAAATGAAGAACTATAATGAAGGGTCTGGCTAGCCCTACTTCACTGAAAGTTTGAAAAAAGGGATTTTGTTGTGTAGCTCAGCTGTGATGCGCAATTATATAATCTAGCAACACCTGAAATTATGTAGAGGGGATATACATCATCTACCTCAACAGGGCTGATCACCTCATGCCGAAATGTAGATGCAAAACGCTTATCTCAGTGGGCCATAGCAGAGACCTGTCTTTGGCCATAGGGAGTCAAGAAGTCTGTGTATGTTTGCTGACACCTTGCGGTTAAAATAAGAACTACACTAGGGAATATGGCAAGTGCTCTTCAGATGACGCAACGAAGAGACCCACATACACATTAACAGGTGAGCTAACAAAACCCCTTAAGGTCGCAACAGTATACGAACTTTGAACATTGTCAGCAGCCCGTTATGTGTAGAAAAGCTAAGAGATTAGCTGTTCGTGTAATCGAGTATCCAACGTATGTCACATCCAGGTTTTAACTAGTCTGGTAACTTTACGACGCTCCCTAATTATCACTTCCAGAGCAACCTTTGCCCCTGGTCATTTACTTGACACGCTGGTACCGTAGTATGCATCGAGCAATAACAGTGGGACTTTGCACACTCCGACCTAACAAAATTATCAAGAACGTAACGTTATTCTCACATTTACCGGTGTCTGCGGCTCGTCGAAACATGTCTTCTCATGCAAAACGGCCAATTTCCCTACTGGGAACTATGGCATTTGGGGGGCGAGCTGATGCCGACAAGAGCCTGGAGATGGTGCAAGCATTCCTGGAGCGGGGGCACAACGAGGTGGACACAGCTTTCATGTACACGGATGGACAGTCAGAGACAATCATAGGGGGCATGAATCTGCCAAAAACAGGTATATGTTCGCAGCGTCTACCTGTGATCAGAGCCGCATGCTTTCTGTCACCATATGTCAGAATAAGGTGTATTCTTCACCCACTGATTACATACACACACTGTAAAGGTTGGCTCAATTTGGATCCATGTATATTGCAATCGTATTGTATGTGTGGTTTGGTCTGGCAGTTGACTGGACTGAGGAACCAAGCACACTGCAAAACTACCTGTCAGACGGCTCATAGCATCGATATTTCTAGTCTAAGACTGTGCAGACTCGTTGTACAATGTCTAGTTCAGGTCCCCACAAGAGTCCACAAGTCAAGTCTGCCTGCTATAATCCTCACCCTGGTCTGGATGTTCTCAGATGTAGTAAAAACCTAAGTAGGGTGTCTGGGCTCTTTCTAACACCTCTAATCATAATTTAGCTAACGAGCAAGTGTGTGATTCAGTCCTGATAATAACTGCATTTGCTTAATTGTTCATTTTTTTAAATTCCTGTATGATAGTAAGCATAGCCACCAAAGCCAACCCCTGGGATGGGAAGACACTGAAACCAGAAAGTGTACGCTCCCAGCTGGAAACCTCCCTCAAGAGACTGCGTACAGACTGTGTGGACCTTTTCTACCTCCACGCCCCTGACCACCAAAACCCGGTCCAGGACACACTTAGAGCCTGCAATGAACTCCACAAAGAGGTACAGAGACCAGCGACGTACATCCCACTACTCAAGACTCCAAACATGTCAGCAAATCCATCATGTTGTCTAGCTAACATTTCCAGATGAATATCAACCTCAACATGATTTCATGAAACTTCACCCAATGTGTTGAAATATGTGCCTGCTTGTCAAGATTTAATGAGGAAGTAAGACTGAATGTTAACATGCTACTTTCAGGGGAAGTTCAAGGAGCTTGGCTTGTCCAACTATGCATCATGGGAAGTGGCTGAAATTGTGTGCATCTGCAGACACAACAACTGGATTGTTCCCACTGTCTATCAGGTACTTTCTACTTGCATAATTATGACAACGATATTCTGGCAGTCAAATTGCCATTTTATCCAACTGGGTTTATTTTAAAAAAATTTCCTTTTTTTACTTACATTTTACTTTTTACTTTTGTTTTTAATTAACTGTTTTGTAAAGAAAGTTTTGAACCATCCTCATAAACACTAACTTAAACTGTAACCATCCACAGGGAATGTACAATGCCACTACAAGACAGGTTGAGACAGAGTTGCTGCCATGTCTGAGATATTATGGGATGAGGTTCTATGCATACAACCCTCTTGCAGGTACTGTTAATCGAAAAATGTCTGTTTCTATTACATATATTTAAATGTATGTAAGTATGTATGTATGCATATATTGAAAAGTAAATCATAATCTTGAGTGTAAGCAAGGTGCTTTTCAAATGTCACAATATGTTTTTTGCTAAACTATACACTGCTCTATAATAACAGCATAGTAATAATAATGCTTGATCTGAGTGGCTAAATTCTGACAGTGCTCCTCTCCCACCAGGAGGTCTTCTGACAGGGAAGTATCATTATGAAGACAAAGATGGTTCACAGCCTGCAGGACGATTCTTTGGTAACAACTGGGCTGCAGCATACAGGGACAGGTGAAACATCTGCAGTTTACGCACTAATTTCTCTACAAAAGAGAGCAACTTCATTTGTTTCATATTGTTGTTAGAGAGTGTTTCTGCAGCTATGCAAATTTGTTTGTGCCCAAAAAAGAACAGGACATAAAGTATGGCTATTCTGTCTGGCCTCGTGTTCTCTCTCAGATACTGGAAAGCGAGCCATTTCCATGCAGTAGATTTGGTTCAGAAGGCGTTGGAAACAGTATATGGGTCACAGAAACCCACCATGACTTCTGCTGCAATACGCTGGATGCACCACCACTCCCAGCTCAAGGTAACTCTGTTGTGTATGTCCTGTATGCATGCAGTGTTAAGGAGATTTATGAAAGTGAGATTAGAGGATTTTTTTCTTTGCCTTTTCATGTTCTGTTCTTTCAGAAATCGAAATCTAAACTTTGAAAAAAAAAACTCGGTTTTTCACTGTGTACAATATTTTGTTTTCATGCAATGTCGCTTGATTTCACTTGACTTTCAAAAACAAGATTAGACTACACCAATTGATTTGCCTAATTTTCACAACATGATTACATCTGGTGTGAATTTCAGTCATATTTTATAACAGATTCACATTTTGAGATTTCACTGTGATTCTCAAAATACACTCTGGATATTGTGGCACAGATTTACTGGACTTTTTTTAAGGACCTTCGTACCCCCCAGACTCTGTGGATGAAAGTCAAAATTTCAACTGAAGCGACTCTGCAAAGAATCCACTTACATATCCATTCATTCACTTTAGCCCCCATCTGCCCTCTAGTGGTCACTAGGTGGAATTGCAACATCTGCAGTACTGCTGAGCTTGTGGGGTGATTCTATGACACTGCGCACGTTTATTAACTAAGTCACAAGATCTATTAATATTAATACTGAGCACGTGTTTGAAAGTGTATGCACATGCACCACTGTACAAAACTAACCAAAAACTCAGCACATATTAAAAAACGTTTCCCTAGGGGAGAGTACTTCTAGATTTTCTCAGCCTTTCAGGGCTCCTTTGAGAGATTTTTAGCCCTGCCCCTAACAAGATCAGTGTACATCTATTATCGTGCATGAATCTTTGAATTAGCAGAATTTTAACTGGGAATGATTTGGCCATTTTATGACTAACCATCCGACAATGTGTGAACGTCAGTGAAGACAGATCTTTAATGGACATGACTTTGAAAAATAAAAATAGAAAAGGCTGTCGGGTCAGTTCTTGGCCAAAGTCACTGCAGCAGCGAGTCACCAGCTGTCTTGGTGCTTGGCAGGGAAAATGTTAAGCAGTCAGGATACAAAGTCATAACTTTGTATGAAATGTATCTCCATCAAGACCATGTAGTGGTATTGACAATGTCTCTTTCTTTCTCTTCGCCACCTGTGTGGTCTGCATTTCCAGGGTGATCTAGGAGACGGAGTCATCATCGGTATGTCCAGCATGGAGCAGCTTCAGCAAAACCTGTCTGCTGCAGAAGAAGGTCCTCTGGATGAGAAAGTGGTGGAAGCTTTCAAAGAAGCCTGGAATCTTGTGGCCCATGAGTGTCCCAACTACTTCCGCTAACAGCCTTGTCTCCCCATTTATCACCACCGCTGAAGTATCCATCATGTTCAAATTTTAAGTGCAGATTGATATAGTACATTAATCTATATAAATTTCCTATTTTCACCAAATAAAAAGTCAATGTTTCTAAGAGTTTGTTGAGACCACAAGAAAATGAGTTTATTTTTGAAAATTCCACTTGATACAAAATGCATTTTTCTAAGGAATGGAATTATAGACCTCTATGTACTAATGACTAACAGCACTTCACTGTTAATGTTCAGTTGACAATTGTAAATGCAGGGAAAATTACTTTTTATGAAGGCTGTCTTTATCTTAAATAAACTACTTAACAGCAACAATCATTTTCTCACATCATGAAAAGTATTTTTACACAGATATAATCACCACATATGGTGCTTTAACATATGAAAGGCCTTGTGTATATTTGTACTGCCTCCATGGGAAGAGTTTGCACACAGTATAAATGTTCCCTGTGACGTGAAGGATGATCGATGTGGAAGGTGTGTAGGATCATTAATTCGGTTCTCTCCACAACTCGGCGCTCACCAAACAACATGGTCCAAATATAAAATTCCAAAGTGAAGGACATTAGTTCAGTGAAAGCTTTTGCTTGGGAAAAAAAAGAGAAGCGAGACCACAACCGATCCCAGGGACAGAATTGTCAGTCAGGATGTGTGGTTTCAGTGTCAGTGTCCCTCTGTCATTGAAGGATGGCGAAAGAGAAGACTTAAAATAGACACATGCCAACTCTTGCAAAAAAAGTTTCATTCTACATCATCCTCATCATTCTCCTCATCTTCGTTGTCCTGCAGTGATTCTTCCTCCCCGGCAAACTTCTCAAACTCATTTGTCTCTGAATTCCACATGCACCTGATCTGCACTTTGAATTCTGCCATCTCAATACCAAAGAGTTTCTGTAGACAAAAACAAGCAAATATGGGAATTCAGCCATTGCAGCTCAATTTTTCACAGCTGAGCTTTTCTCAAGTCACACTGAAATGATCCAGAACTTACCAGAACGCGAGCCTGCTCCGGAGTTAGTGTGTCACCCTCCTTGCAAACTTCATGGTCCGACAGTAACGTCACCACTCCTAGGATGTGCAAAACAATTGATGAAGACGTGTCATATCATACTTCATAGTCAAATGGAATGAAAGGCAAGACTGGTTAAGTGACAAAGGTAATTTTTCAGGCCAGAAAGCCGTCATAAACATGTTTTATCATACCCTTCTTAAGTGCAGTGGGAAGTCCTAATTGCCTCAACTGGGGCTCCATGGAGTGGGGAAATTGTTTCAGGGGACCTTCATCCAGTACTATGTCCATCTGTGCCTTGTTGCCTGCCCGCGCATAATCCATCTCTTTGAAATGACTGAAATACCTACAGTAGGAATTTGGAGAATGTATCAGTGAATACAGAGCATCACACGTGTATTGTATTCATTCACCAACAGTGCATATGTTTTACAAAATCCGTAGGAAAAAGTATGAACAGCTTACTTACTCTTGTACCTCATCCTTTGTTTTGTTTGTGAATAACACACCAACTTCTCCTCGCAGATGCTTGCTGACCTGCACATTACAAAAAAAAAGAAAAAAGATGAGGTCTTCGCCGTTGAATCTTGTAGTTACCATGTAGGCCAATGTAGGCTTAGCACCACTCAGAGGTATTGCCTACCTTGTGCAAATTGTCTTTGTATTCGTCTGTTTGTCCTCTCCCCAGGGCAACCACCATGACTTTGTTCTTGCCAAAGAAGAATCTGGGAAAATGAGGACAGACCAGGCATATAGGTTTGACACCTAGTAAAACTAGAACCACGAAGCTGTCAAATCAAGGGGCTGCTTGTTTTTCCATTACCTGCTGTGTTTCCATGCTGTCCTGATGTCTTTCAATTTGTTATTCCTCATATTGGCCACAGAAAATATAAACAAATTCTTGTAGATGTCCACACATTTCCGTAGCTAGAAAAAGGTGGAAAGACAACTTTGTTAGGTCACGCCTGTTCTATACTGAAATAACTTAGCATTAGCAAGCTAACGTTACACTCGGTGTCTTTGAACAGACAAGTTCAGAAAACACTTACCTCCTCGATGAGGTTCTGTTTTGCTCCCAGCCCCTTCTTGGCTGTTTTTGTTAACGAAACTGTGAGACAAATGATGAAAGCATTAGTCGGTTATTAGCAGTTAGCAGCACATCATCCCCAAATGCATCGCTATTTTCCCAGCATGTTAAGCTAACGTTAGCTTACCACCTATAGTTGAGTGAGTTTTACGTTTACGACACGAATAAGGAACCGGATAAAATGCGTAAGCACATACTACGTTTTAATATTGTACAATTATAAAGCATTTTCCTACTTTTCTTGTCCCTCTTTGACTTCGGCATGGCTCTCCCTCACGTTGTCCAGAAGACAGACGCACACGTGAAGTGAAAGGACCCAGAATGTTTCTGTTTGGTGAGGCTGACCGCGCAGTGCCTGAAAAAAATTGCAAAGCCATTGGCATTGATAGGGCGAAGAAATTCATTCATTCTGGTGATTAAAAAACATATCAATTTGATCGATACACGAGTAATATTGGCCCTATTTTGAAAATTAAATTACTTAAATACATATAAGATAAATAATTTAAAATGTATTTATTGGTTGAACAGGATTATTTGTGAAGGCCCTAAACAATCAAAATGACTCGGTCCCACTTGGGAATGAGCCAATATTCATTTGATTTAATAGAACAGAGGGGTTTCCAAACTTTTTCAGGTTCCAAAGCCTTCAAACCATCAAGTTGACCCCCATATGAAGTGATTTTGTCCTGATAGATATTGAAAAGATATTTTTGGTTTGTGTTAAGTATTCAATTGTTTTGATGTCATATTTCAAAACTGATAAATATCGGAGTGATTCAAATATAATGTTAAAATAGTCACAAACTGGAAAAAAAAAAATCATGGTGAATTTAATTATAGGGAAATAACTATTACCCATTTTTCTGAGTAGCTACAATGATGGTATTTAATTTAGACTTATTTTGTGACTAACATTTTGTATCAAAACGAAGATGAAAAACAGTTATTTGCCCATGATGGATCAAGAAAGGGGTTTAGCGACTGTAATTCCAGGCTACTTGAAAGACTACTGCTACTGTGCGAAACCAGCGAGCAGAACCACAAACAAGACACACTGACAGCTGATGGGAGGTCTGAACTCCTGTCACATCTATGTGCTGGGTCACTGCAGATCTCATAGTCCAGCATAAACCCTCCCTCCCCCGTTTCACATTTCTGTGTAAAGAATGACAGGGTGCCGTGTGAATTCAGCTTGCTGCAGGCACCTGTCTGAAATGGGATATGTCATACTCTCAGAGGGGGTACATGTTTAAGAAATAGTCAACCCTCTGATACTAAGACTGAGACTCATTTCATTTGATTTGGTGAGCACGGGGAAAAAATCATCATACATTTACAATAATGCTATATAAATATCACAGCAAAACAGAAATCCCTGTAGGAATATTATAGTGATATAACATCACTATCACTGGCATGTGGTGTTTATCCTTAAAGGTATAATTTGTATAATTTGTAAAATTTGTACAAAACGCCACAAACCCGGTATACAAACATCAGAAGTAGAAACCGGACACTATAAGCCTTTATAGAATAGTATAGTGATATTTCGTTATGCCTGTAGGGGTGGCGTAGTTTTATTTTCATACACTTTTTAAAAATATCTAGGACTGGTAAGGTAATTGTCTGGGTGGGGCACAGCTCTGAGACAAACTGCATTAGAGATTTGATAACGCTGGCAAAACTCTCTATTTTTCTATCTGAAGAGCCAATATGTATACGTAATATGTAACCAAATTTGATTTAAAAAAAAAATAAAAATAAAAATAAAGAAACGACAAAGTCGGATAAACCCGAATTCCAAGCTCGCATGTACAGTGTAACACTAAAAATAACCTGGAAGGTCCTGTTGTTACTTAGTTTTAAGCCCAGCTGAGACGAGATTTGGTCTCTCTCACTCCTCGATCAAGGCTATTGAACAGGGGGGAGGGAGAGAGAGAGAGAGAGAAGTGGGAGGGGTTGATGTGGGTTATATGCCTAGTTTAGCACTTTGCAACATGATCCAGGCGCACCACGAAGAGGCTGGGCTCTGCGGTCCTGGATCCTGCCGGCACACCACGCTACCGGAGACAGACTAGAGCCAGAGAGAGGAACGGGGTGCGAAAAAGAGAGACGCTGTTCCCTCGGCCATATGAATCCTCACAGCATCAGCAGCACCTGACAAAGCAAAGGCAAGTACAGAGACGATGGCGATGGAGAATTTTGCTGGTGCTGATTGCGGTCTGCGTCAAACCTCTGGCTCTATCAGAAGATGATCCCCCCTGGATGCCTTTGAGGGACTCTTGCCTTTGTTATTAGCGCGTCAACTCTGATGCAGGGATCTGTGTTATCTCGAGGTAAAAAGCCAACAGGGATAGTTATGGTCGCCTCACCTCTAACAAAGTCAGTCCCATTCCCAGCGTTTGAATCATAAGGAGAAACTCATCGGGGAAGTCGGGTTGTGGAAGAATATGCAGAGATAAAAAAAAACAAACAAACAAAAAAAAAACGAGGTCTGGTTGTTGCATCGTTTGGCAGACCAAACGCTGACCCACAGTGGGATTATCAGGGGTTGTTTACCAACATGAACAAGATGTTTTTCTCCGAGACTCCGGCTGCTGCCCTGATGGCCACAGGTCCGGTCTCCGCCGGGTCGGGCGCGGTGACCAGCGCTCTGCGAAACGACCTGGGCTCCAACATCCATGTGCTGAAAACCCTCAACCTGCGTTTCCGCTGCTTCCTTGCCAAAGTCCACGAACTAGAGAGGAGAAACAAACTGTTGGAGAGCCAGCTGCAGCAGGCTCTGGAGAGACAGCGCTTCCACGGGCTTTACACCCGAGAAGTGGCTGTTCAGACAGACGGTCCCGAGTCCCGACTGCCGGGCACCATTTGGAGTTTCACCCACGTCAGGAGGCAAGGGGAGCGCTTCGAGACCGTCCATGGGCCCGGGGTGACCTGGACGCACCCGGATGGAGTTGGGGTCCAAATTGACACCATCACCCCAGAAGTGAGAGCTCTGTATAACGTGCTGGCCAAAGTCAAGCGGGAGAGAGACGAGTATAAGAGAAAGTGAGTACAGGCCTGTCAGCACGACTGCACTTTGATGTGAAACTCAATGATTGTTGCTCCATTTAGTGGTAGTTGTTTTTTTTTATTTATTTAAAGAAATGGCATTGTAGAGGTGTGTACTTAGTCCTAGAATTTATGTAACAAGGACACAATATACTACAACCATAGAGATGGCAACAATTCCTGGAATTTGCAATGTAATGGAATTCCTCATTACATCCAGAAATGCATTTCCATAGAATGGGGTTCAGTTTCCGGGGGTTCAATTATCAACGCAAAAAAATGTCATCCTTGTAGGGATATTGTAGGAAGTGATGCCTGTGATATCAAAGGAAAATACCATCAAGTGCGAAAAGATCACTATAGGCAGATTGTAACATATTTCACATTACAATCTGCCTATATATTTCACCTCTTCGCTCATTTACTTACACTTTCAAAATCTGGTGTAAATGTTTTACATCTGTTTCAAAACTGAACAATGTGCACATCTCTAAGGAGAGTAGAAAGGGAGTTATTTTGTGTTTTGTCTCAAAGACAGGGAGAGATCTTGCCCCACAGTTTGGGTTAGTTGGGGAAAGTGTAACATCCTGTGGAGGGGGAGGAGAGAGGGGAGTAACATTTAGTAAAAAAAATAACTCCAATGTCAGAAATTTGGCTCCACATTTGCCAGTTGTATCCTCATCCTCTCTTTCTTTCCCATATGTGGGCTTAGGACTGAATGAAGCAGCTACGTAGTGATCACATTTTTTTCTCCTGTGTGAAGGAATTGAAAGCATTACAACTATCTCGCTCACAATCATCCCGGGCCTCCCCCTAAACTCTCTGCAAAGTATCACACATCCTCTCTAAGTCCCTGAAGGATTATTACTCTGATTTTTCATTACCTTAAGGCCTGTACCATACACCGCAACCACGGAGCTGCCAGCGGGTCAAGGACTGACTCATTCAATGCAGATGCACATGTAGCATTTTAAAAGCCAAGAATCTGTTCTAATGTAGTGCCGTTTTAAATCAAGACACATAATCGATATTGCCTTTTAAAGCAGCCCCGTGCTTTTGAGTGTTTAAACTGTTCACATGTTAGCGGAAAAATGTGAGTCTTGGGATCATGAGCTGAGTTCATCTACCCGGCCTCATATCTGTCCTGTCACTGTGATGATGTTCCTCCCATCTTGTGGAAGTGACTCGTCAACACCAGATTTGTCCTTTTGGGTGTTACAGCATGGCAGCCATCATATAGCATTATTCTGAAAACTTGAGATACTACTCCACATCTGTTCACATCTGTTCACTGCCCTGATGGATCTTGGAGCTGAGTGGGTGCTTGGCATTTTAGTTACATGCATTTACTTGAATAATCCTGCTCTTTCTCACACTTCCAGGGAATTTTCTTGCAATGACTCGCGTTCCTCCTATTGTTCTTCTTTAGTCATATTAACTCCATTTCCCTGAAGCTCACTGCAGCCCCCCTCTCTGACCCACGTCATTGCTGGCCGTCCCGGCCGGCTACTGGAGGGAAACGTGCCAGCCGAACGCCTGCTGCTGTTCTCTCATGACCCAAGCAGGGAGGCATTCACACAGGCCCCGTCTGCACTGTGAGGCAGGCTATGACAAAACCGCACTTCCCTGTGAGCGGACTGACTCAGTGACACAGAATGTCTGTGCTTCACCGCTCCTCTGGGAAGCTGGATATCCTGTCCAGTCATTTTCTGTGACACAAAGATATCCTTTTTTTTTTTTTTGTGCATTTCCGCTTTAGAAAATGAACAGCAGTGACTGGGCCAGATTGCCAAATTGCTTAAACTGCTGCAGCTGAAGGAGAAAACTCGGGCTTAATATTTCCCTTGGCAGTGAGGGGAGCTCTGGACTGGATCTTTCATTGAAGCAGATTCAACAACATCTTGGTTGCTGTTCAGTTGTGTTTTGGATACAAAAATGTATAGAACTGCTGGAGTCAGCACATTTATTCCCAAAGTATGTTATTTCTCCAAACAGCCACACAGTATATCAGCTCTTTTTGTGGCTGTCTTGCTGAAACATAGAAGAGATACTTTCACATATTAAACATCGCTATTTATTCCTTTTAAAGCCATTATAGGGTTCATAATGCCATATTGTTTTTCTATAGATAAGAAAATGAAGCTAAAATTCTGTTGTTTTTTTGTTTTTGTTTTTTTCAGTGACTCACAGTGCAGTCATCTAGTCTCGAACATTTTCTTCATAGATTGTTTACAGAGAGAAAACTCAGCAGCAACACACGCTGTGGCCTCATTTTTGTGGCTTGTAATCATAGCAATCAGTCTCCTGGCCCAACCCTCACTTTCCCTTTCGGGTGTAAGCTAAATGATCAGATCACCGCAGGCTTCACTACCCTGTTCTCTCTCAGTGTCCCAGTCTGGCTCATCTCTTTAACTAACTGCAATCACATATCAGCATTCACTCCCGCGCCCCATCCTGCCATGCCTCTTCTGTTTCACCGCCACTGCTCTTTGTCTCCCACCATTCCTTCGTCCTTCACTCCACCCCTCCAGAGCCTCCACCCCTCCGCTCCTCTCTGTGTCGTACAGACTGCTTTGTAAGGCATCCTCACTCCCGACGGAGGCCCCCCGCGCTCCCACACCACTATGGTGATTTATTAAACCTTTACCACTGTGGACACACACCAGGAGATGGATGGCCAGCCGAGCCCATTTCTGATTCAGTCGCTTGTATTCATACTGTGATGCACTCACTTATTTTTTACTTTCTGCCATTTTAAAATTTTGCATTTTTCAGATTAAAAGCCTAAAAGCTCCGACCATTAGGCAAAATAGTATGGTTTCTCAAAATAAAGTCACTAATGAAGCAGTATGGTGGGATATGTGACGTTGTCTCAGATAGGCAGGCCTCTTAGATAGTAGGAAAAGGGAGCACCATAATAGAGAACTTATAAAGGGCTCAACAAGATTCCTAATATAATATAGGCTTAAAAACGCAGTGTAAAAGAACAGGATAGGAGGTTTTTAAGCTAGATCTTAAGATGTTAAGAGTTAAAAATACTCTGAAGACCTTCAGAAGTTACCTAAGAACTCATTTTACTAAGTTTTTGAGACGGCTTATAAGTTAAATTCTCTAGTGTTTTCATGAGTTATCCATCTCTTACAAATCTCTCTTTGTTTTTTATTTAGGAATTTTTCAAATAGGGCCTACCTAACAACTGAAATCTAAACAAGCATAAAAGGACAGACCATCTTGTTTTAATAATTTGAATAAGCAAATGATTGACAACAGTAATGCTCTTTGTGTGCAAGCTGTAAGAATATAACCTTTATTGGTTTGAAAATTTGAATCTACTTTGAGAGGGAAATGCTAAAGAGCATAAATGGTATCAGCTCATGCAAACCTTTAATAGCCAAACTCTGAGGCCTCACAGCTAGAGAGCAAGGATTAAAAAGATGAAGGTTAAACTGTAAGATACAGTAAGTTAATTTATGAATAACAGCAAAGTGGCTTACCTTTTTTGTGGCAGTAATTTTAGTGGAAATTTATATTTAGGTTAAGAAAAACATAAAGAACAAATTTGGGACATTTGCTTTCAAGAATCCCTTTTATTCCTAAATGCATTCTTATCAACAATAAAAGTAGAAAGAGTGTGGACCTTTTTCAAGTGGATTTCTTTTCTTACTCATTATTATAATTATTATCATAATAATTATATTATTACTATTTTCATAGGCCCACAGTTTGGCTCTTTGACCCCTTGCTATATACTACACTTGGAGAAAGTTTAATTGTAATA
>OMLF01015950.1:17416-28571 GCA_900302615.1 Holocentrus rufus | reverse complement strand
TATTCCTAAATGCTTTCTTATCAACAATAAAAGTAGAAAGAGTTTTTGAAATGAGAAAAACCAGCCCAGTGTGGACCTTTTTCAAGTGGATTTCTTTTCTTACTCATTATTATAATTATTATCATAATAATTATTACTATTTTCATAGGCCCACAGTTTGGCTCTTTGACCCCTTGCTATATACTACACTTGGAGAAAGTTGTAATATGTGACCTGACAGAGATTCAAGTCAGATCAAGCTATGTTTGTACATACTTGTATAATACAAACCCATTTCTAATGCACCACAATCTACCATCATCGGGTGTTTATATGAATGGAAATGTTTCTATTTTTGCAACAGGATAGGTAGTGAGTTCTAGCCATATTTCTAAATTAGATAAAAGCTCCATTACACAGCATTCTATTGTTAGGGGGAAACTGTTGTTCTTTCAAAGTCATGGGGGTGCAATTCTGGATCTGGGAAAGCTCTTTAACAGATTTGGTCCACACAGTTCCTGAACTTGTGTGATTTGTCTGAGCTTTCACAACATTGCAGTGTCAAGCAAATTTCCAACACTGTGTTGCTGTCTTCTCATATGCAGTGGTACTTTATCACACTCACATGCACAGACCACTTTTCCTGGATGTGCTTAATAAATCAGAGTCATGTTACGAGCATCCACTTATTGCTACAGCGTCTGGACAGAGGGGTTACATCTCTCCCATGTTGACAAATGACAGTGCAAGGGATGGTGGCTAAGGTCAAAGCCAGCTGTCCTGGTCAACAGTGTGTTGCTGAAGGATTCATCCTACAATCCCCACAGACTGTGAAATGTGTTACTGGGGGGTCAGTTAGTTGCTCCCAGCAATTACCACAAACATGTCATGTAATAAAAAGACTGTCTAAAGAGTGGCAGATGTTAACAGCCATATTTGACTGTTGGCAACCTCATCCAAGTATTTTGATTGAAGCAAGCGGTAAGAAGTGGGGATAGAAATTGTTTTCAGCTGCGTATGACTTCTGCATACATTTTTTCTCAATTACATATATTTCTTTTGTAGAGACAGGTTTAGCTAGCTGTGGAGATTATTGCCCAGACAGAAAGATAGGAACAGAGAGGTAGCAATTCTATGTGCTGTAATATGCTAATATTGTTTATATGTGCTAATATGCTAATAGGGATAGAGATACAGGGTGTTTTTATTTGTTAATGGCGTTTCAGAGAACGTCTGTGAAGGATGAAGACACAGTGTACATTTGTTCTTAATTTACATTAGTTTCTTCGGTACAGAGATAATACAGGCATTTATTATGGAGATGATTGCACAGGCAGACAGATAGGGAGGCAGAGTGAGCAATATTATTTGCAAAAATATGTTAACACATTCAGTAGGTGCAGTAATGCAGTAGTTCAGACTGTTCATAGTTCATACTGTAGCACTCAAGGACACATTAGCTGGGAGCTTCAGTTTTTTTCCCAGGTGGGATTTGAAGCAGAGATTCCCGGTCACTGCTGAGATCTCTCCTAATTGTTAGGCTGTTCCAGCAGGGTGCAGTGGGCCAAACTACTGTCCTGCTGGATCACCATGTGGGCGATGCAGGACGTACCCTGAACCAGAACAGTGCCAGGGCCTCCTGGGCATGTTCTTCCTGCATGAATAATTGAAGTACAGCCGAATTTAGCTGCGTCCCAAACCATGTGCGGATCAATGGAATGAAAATCTTGAGAAGACACATCCTGAGGTTTTGATCTGGCTTCTTGTGCTTAAGAGATGAAAGGCAAAATTGCGCAACAGGGGCTTTTGGCTCGTTCTCTCTTGAAAGGAGGATTCAGGCTGAAGACTTATAACTAATTATCGTACAGAGGAGATAAACTGATTCCAAAGCCCAAGTCTGTGCTCATTCAGAGATCTAATAATGAGCATATATGCTGCTGTACCAGAGAAATGTTGTCATTAAAGGTACCTTTATAGTCATACATGAACCAAACATATATACCCCCCGTGCATACGATGATATACATATATATATGTGCATATATGAAAAAAAAAATATATATATGTGCATATATGAAAACAACATATTATCCTAATCTGGTCATACCTGCTCAACATACATCTGTGACAGTGGCTACTGTTGACTCAAAAAACTGGGAGGATGCATTTATTTGTAATACATGTCAGACATATACGTCCATGTATGAAAATGTGCCAATTTCAAATACAATTCATTATGGGTATTTAGTAGGAAACATACAGTATATGCCATATATGTAAATCTCCTATATGTGCATATATTTCATATGCATATTGTGGTTCAAATATCAGTTGCCCCAAGAAGAGCAATGCACTGTGCTGATGAAATCCCCGGCCTCTCTGACGGTCTGTGGTGCTGACCTGCCCTGTGTAATCCAGGCCTTCTATTCAGGAGAGGGATTTTCTTTAAGCCGTCACCTAGCACCAAGTCTGCAGCCACCAGCCAGCCCTGCACCACATCCTGGCACGCAGCTGCAGCACTAAACTGGAGCCTCTCTAAGTGGAAGGCCCCCTGCTGTTGGCAAACAGGGAGAGAGGGAGCTCACTTCACTCACTAAGGCCCTTGTCCTCTAGACTACAGACAGTCCTATGTCTCTTCTCTCACTCTCACATTATGTATTTATCTTTATTCGTAAGGCAGACTGCAGTCGCTAGTAGTTATAGGTTGACCTCATTGGAGGTCACCATAACAATATTAGACCCCATAAAGACGGTGTTCATAATGCACGTATTACCATTGTAATAAACTAAATTATCCAAAGTGGTAATGATAAAGAACGTCATTTTATTATGGGCCCAGGCTAATGTTAAGACTGCAAAAACTCAATGATGGCAGAGAGCTGTGGTGAAAAAGAAGATGGTACGGAAGTGTGGCCTCTCTCCATATTGATCCAGCTATGATAGAATCTGGGTGATCCCATGACGGGATTGTGTTTCCCCCCCTCGCTTTTTGTGCCTTTCTTTTCTCAGTGCTTGTACCATATGTCTGGAGCTGCTGCTGCGCTGCTGTGGTTGATTATTCATGGGTATCGATACAGCTGAGAGCAGTGGCACTCTGCCATGCCTAAAAGTGCAGGAATGCACCTGTCTTTTTTTAAGCACTGCATAGGGAAGAGCAGGGAGGCGGGACGCTGTGAGGTTTTGGTGGATAGTTTTGGAAATGCATCGATAAGCTTTGCACCGGCTGTGCCCTGAAGCACGGCAGAAGATGCAGTTATTTACGTCAGGCAAATCTTGCAGTTAAGCCTGTAATCATCAGACTTAATCCTTATTTATATCTCATTATTAAGTGTTTTTGCCTGTCTGTTCAGGCCTGTTCAGACTGAAAGGCTATTGAGGCTATTCTAAAGGCATGGCCCGCACGCACTGGCACATCTCTCTGACTTTATAACAGCCATATTTCAAAAGCTTGTTATCCCAGAGGCATTGTGTGCTTGGTAGTGATTTAACAATCTGTAGATGAATGCCACTTCAAAACAACTTCTCTTGCACACACACTTCCACACACCTGGGGCACAAAGGGCAGCACGCCTTGTCCCACATGTTCCAATCAGGGAGATGATATGCATCTCGACAGGAGTATTAAATCCATTTTTATGTTCTTATACATTTGGCATTAAAGTTGACCAGATAGTTCTCTCCTCAGAGCCCTGTGGAAACTCCTAATGCAGTGAGAGACAAAGTGCATTAACCTCCTGTGGCAGCATTTTTATTATGTCTGTTACAAACGGCATGAGCTGGTATCATGTTAATGCTGATGTAGTCTTTCCCATTTGCATCATTCTTGCTCATTCCTTCTTTTATCTACTTCTGCAGCCCTCATGGATTTTTACTGAAGGTGCCATTAACTGAAGGTCCCTTTATCTGTCTGTGTTCATCTTTGTTTAGCTGTAAGCTTTGTATTTACTCCTCCATTCAACCACAAGAAAATGTTCTTTGACAGGAAAACATGATTCATTTGATGGATAACTGCAGCCAAGAATCCTGACCTCTGCTAATACAACTGTCACGATTTCATGTAGAGTTCATTCCACAGGTGTGTACACTAAGGTTATAATACGAAATAATACAAAATATATTTATCCAGTGAATAGTGATGACTCCTCACTGATCTATTATGCTTCACATAATTTGACTGCACACACCCTGCATGGCGAGGATGTGTGCCAGAAGCAAACATTGTGTTTAATGGGATATCACACCCAGTGCAACTCCACCCAAACATGGCCCGGACATGCAGCGTGTCTGTGTTCCTATTCTTACGCATTTGAAAGGCATCTCACAAATCTTTGTCATTTGTCAAGCAGAAAACCCAAATTCAAAGCCCACCTTTACAAGCGAGAGGAAGGATGTTTCCCTTTAGTGAGCTGTGTTTTTACTAGCTCTCTCCCTTCTTTTTGTGTGTGTGTGCAGATTAATGCCTGTTTGTATGTTGAGTCAATAGGCACGAGCCCACAGCTATAATGATGGCATTATAATGTGGACTGCAGGAAATGAAATCGGTACTGTGGGAACATAACAACATAACAGCACAGTAGTGTGGCGCTCTGTATTGGAGGTGGGGTGGGGTCAGTTTGCAGGGTGGGACTGGAGATGCAGACCTCAGGGGAAACTGATTTTCTGTCACAATGCCCTTTCCATCCCCTTCCTGCAAAATGCATGAACAAGCAATAGATGGATCCTTATTTCACCGTGCTAATATGTGTATTTTTTTATGATTGTTGCCTTTTTAGTGCAGAAAAATGAATTCTTAATTAGAGCTATTTTCCAGATGAAGTACTGCAGTATTTTCTTTACACTGCAATGTATTCACAACCGTACTGAGAGAGAAACTAACACAATATAAAGAGTGAGACCAAACTCTATGTAGAAAATGACTTTCCAAGCACTAGTGACCATTATCAGATCGTGGTTATGTGATTGAGAAATCCACATTTGTAAACTTTATGAACTTCTGCTGTCTGAAAATGTCAACACAGTGAGCGACACAAATCATTAGGCTCCAGGTGCTTTCAGACCGCCAACAGAGCCAACGCTACATGTCTCTACAAAGCCTAATGACTAACATTTCAAATAAATGTTGTCATTAAACACAATTGCATCAGTTCTTTGGAGAGCAATTATCTGTTCTTTCAGGGGTTTTTTTTTTTTAAAGAGCACACCTATTAGATTGTAATTATTACACAGGAACACCTATCTGTCTCGCAGGTGAGGGGTCAAAATCAGAGGCCAACGTGACAGCTAACCTGACTGTAGCATCCCTCAGGCCAAAGCAAAGAGGGTCAGGATTGGCTGTGGGATTTAAGCAATTGGATAACACGTTTGCACAGTGCAAACAAGCCCAGCACACACCCATGTTGCGGGGATTGTCAGTGTGGAAATGTTGTGGGGCCGGGTCAGGACATGGGATTAGACATGTCACAACGTTGGCTCCAAACCGTCCAGCTCTCCACCAACAAGTGGGATGTTCCACCGGTCCTTACACAAAACCCTCTTTTGAGATACAGGCTTTGATGAGTGTAAAGAAATACATCATAGGCCCACCTGGTTTCAAAGGGCAGCGGAAACATCAGTTGTTTCCAGACTATACTCTCTCTTTTCAGTTTGCCGCATGTGGGGCATGTTGAATTTAGTTCTGCCTGAACTTGCTTTTCGATGCACCTTTTAGTTTTGACATCCATGGAAAATGTTGTTCCACTGATCCAGGATTTACTGCAGATTACATGCAATTTGTAGTCTTGTCTGCTCATTGTTCATGTTGACCCTCTGACACAAATTAAGCTGGTTTTGGATTTTAGCCGCTGTAGTTATGAGGCAGATGTCTGTTTAGACAGAGAACACATTCATCAAACATACTGATTACATCTTCCAATACCTGCAACCTCCCCTGCTCAACATTTAATCTATTTTAAACAGTCTGTTCCAAAAGTGCATAATTCAGCACAATGACATCCTGTTCCTTTATATGTGCTGCAGTTGATCTGGTTGGATAATGCAATAACTTCTCAAATTTTAATAAAAATGCTGTGCTGAATGGGTCAAAAATATAATGAAACGTAATAAGTCACTGGATACAATAATACAATGATCAAATTAACCAGCAATTGCTACTTTACTTTAATATATTAAAGACTTTAATATATTAATTGATGATGTAATGATAACACTAAGTCATTGTTCTTACATGACTTCATTAGTCAGTATTATTATTACATCTGTAAGAAATGTGTTATAGCTTACATGAAGTAATAATTACCAGCTACCTTGATATGAGGATGAAACCCATTAAGAGGATCATTTAATTACATTTCTACATTTCTTTCTTTCTTTTTTAATTACATTACAAGTTCGTACACATATATAACTACAGTACACATTCAGCAATAGAAACTCTGATCTATTTAGTGTGTGACCAGCTGTAACCCCGTGGGCTTTGCGCACAGAAATATTGATAAACAACCCTTGACATTTCTTCTGAAAATGGACCCTAGAGGTCACTGTATTCATCGCCTTCAAACACACACTTGCAGTTGCGTGTCCTTTTCAGTGTCACAGATATGTTGTGAAGTTTGAACTTTGAAGTTTGACCTACTTGAGATTTATTTGCAGGGTTTTCATTTCTGTTTCTATAACGTTGGAAGAGGAGGCTTGGTAAACCAGTGCCATCTATACTCAAACACGTTAAATGTTATTTACTCTTGGATATTAAAATGGAAGCAGTGCCCAGTTTGACGGATTATTCCTTTAAGCCCACTCTTGTGTTCTTAATATTAGGAATACATCATATGAGTACCTGGTAGCAGGTAGAGCACTGCATAGCTCTGTAGTTTAAAGATGTGCTACATAATCTATGATTGAAAATATTCTTGCAAAATAAATATGAATCATCATGGACAAAAAGGGTTTAAAGGGTTTGATGGAGACGAATAGCTTGTTTAATTTCAATATTGTCCTCTACATTAGCTAACCAGTAGTCTAATGATTTGTCACTTGCTATTCCATAAAATTCGGTAGCTCCCAAAGGTCCAGTGTTAATGGCGCCTGGGGAAAATATCCTTGGTCACTTAGCAACACCAACATTCTTCCTTGCAGGCCCGTCGGTGTCTGTGTCCTGTCTGGGAGAGGAGGGCTATATTTAACATCGGCCCTGCTCGTGGAGCACAGAGCGAGAGAGGGGTCATCAATCAGTGAATGATGATGCTTTCAGACGTCTCTGTACAGTTTACATGGCTGAGTGAGCCGGGAATTCATTTACATGTGTATCGGATGCAGGCCAGTGGCACGGTCCTCATGAGCACGGGAGGGCTTGAGAAAATGGGGTCAAGGGGGTTGTGCGTGTGGTTGAGTGGATGCTGTGGATGTGGATTGAGGATAGGAAGTAGGGACGGAACAATTACTGGTTTTAGTATAAACTATAATATCATATTTGGGCAGTAACATTGTTTTAAATTATTCACAATGACTAGTTTTGATTCGTGCATTTGTACATAATATCTAGCATCAACCAAAGGCATCATCAGTCCATCAGGTCTCCTTGATGCTATAGTTGTTTTTCTCTTATATGTACAATGCACATTTGACTCGCTTATAAATGGTTCTTCTAGAGAAATTACTTTTTGATTACTGTTTTCTCTTATTTGCCATATGCACAAAGTATATTCCTCTCATGGCCACCAAATAATCATCCACCATGCATTTGATATGCTTGTGTTTTTATTCTAATCCAAAAAGTTCATAGTGCTGATTCTCAAGATAAGACACAGTGAAATTAATTTATTGTATATTAGTTACTATTTAAATTTCAAACACATTGCAAATGCTGCAGAAATACTATAAAAACCATGATGAATTTGGTCATGATGATCAAGACTTTGCATATTTCATATCATTTCATATCATCGTTTACATGTCTGTATTAGGAGGGGAGATGGGGTTAGCTGGATGATGAGATGAGCCCTGTCCTTGTGGTTTTGTCTATTCAGCACACCAGCAGACCCCCGAGCAGCCAGACAGCAGCCTCCTCCGTCTTATACGGCCCTGTATACCTGTCTGCCCAATCCACATCCCATCACTGCATCATTAGCACTCCATACATGTCTCTCAACGGGTGGAGACTATAGATCACACAGGATCATGACATCCAATCGATGCCGCACCCCCTCCTCCATCAGAAAGGCCATACGCTCCTCACAATGTTTTTCCTATTTCCCCATCTTAACCTCAGTGTCACGGACGCTTTTTCCCAGCAAATCCATCCCAAACCGCCAGTGGTGATGGAAAAATCTGCGTTGGAGTTAAATTATGGCTGAAGCCCTCCTGTGCGCTGTATAATTGGGGGATGCGGTCATGGAGGAGGCACTGTATAGATGTCTATAGAGGGAGAAGTCACGTGTGCTCTGGCTTCTCCCATGTAATTTATCTGTGTTGTCAGATGGCTCATTTCATGTGAGCTGAAAGGGCGTGTTTGTCCTGCATGCAGCCAGATGTATTGATCTTTTGGGCTGTTAGCATGTAACACTTCCTGCTCTTCACTATTGCAGACTCTTGTGATAATTAATTGAAATGCCACTATTAAAATCTCTTCAGACTATGACCTAATTTGAAGAGGCCAGATTTAGGTAAGGAATTTGTTGCTGTGTGGCCCAAATATACAAACAAACAAAAAAAAGGCTACTAGCCAGTAAAAAAAATCTCCAATTGATATAATTTTACAAATCAGTTTTGAGTGATTTATACTTTACTGAGGGTAAGGAATTGCTAGTATAATAATACTTTGTTTTCAGTCACGTTATGAAGATCTCTTAATGTGCCGGCAATGAATCAGTTGTGGTCAAAAGTGTTGCCTGAGGAATTCCACTCACTGCACATCCCTTTCCATCACAAAGCTGTTTCCATAAATTAAGTGTGTAGATGATTTACCATTCAGCAGGGCGTTGCCTCTTGTAAAATCCCTGAAAACAGATGTGTAAAATATTATCTGCAATGAGCAACAGGGGCTTTATAGGATGACGTCCAACCACACCTCAAAGTTTTCCCTATACTCCTTTGGTATTTACTGCATATTGCACAATGGCGGAGTGGTCATCACATCTTTGGTATCTGACGTTCAGAAAATCAGATGAACCTTTTATCTGAACATAGAAATATATTAAAAAAGTAAATTATATGACATTATATGATCATCGAGAGATATAATTTTAATTAAGACCATGATAAATCAAGGTGAAACGTCAACATGACTGTCATAAAACTGTCACTGTCAACGCTGTCATGAGGAAAACAAAGCACAAAACGTAAGTACAGAAGATTAGAAGCGGTGCCTGTTGTATTCTGATTCCTCTGTGTCCTCAGGCACAGTGATGGGAAAACGTTCAGGCAGCTCGCGTGCAAGTGAAACTCCCTAGACATACCACGCAAGGCAGGGAGTGTTTGTTGGCAGGCGCCTCTGGAATGCTATTGTTCTGCAGACAAAAATGTATGAGAAAATGTCAGTTTGATGTGCGACACATCATATTTTTCTGACTTGGGACGACACTGCAATGTCCTCATGAGATTATTATTATTTCGACGATATCAAGGCTTCCCAAGCATCCAATTAAACACCTTTTCTTTTACAGTTCATTTGCAGAACTCTTTTAAATGCAAAAATGCTATGGATCCAAAAAAAAATCCATATAGAAAAAATAATCATTACCTGATGTTCATTATTTGAATAAATTAAGCTGTAATGAATCCTGTAGGAACAGAATCTATGAAATCAAATCAGTTATATTTGTCTTTGACTCTTTAAAAAAAAAAAAACATAATTCTGTCTCATTCTTGCTTAACTTTTAATTTTTTCATTTCATTTTTGGTTTCAGTTTTGTTTTTTGTTGAGTACTCCCCCACCACACACACACACTCAAACCAAAAAATTCCAAAGAAGCCTCTTCATTTATTTGATTATAGCAGTGCATGTTGACTTTTGTTGGCGAAAGCTGCTCGTCTGTCATAGCGCACAGCTGTTTCATTGGAACGAGATTGCGTCTGGTTGTAAATAGACAGAGATGACACAGTCAGGCTCCAACCCTCCTGCTGTCTTTGCCCTTGTAAGGAGACTCCGGGTGTGTTCGTTTGACTGACTCAAGCCAAAGGTAGGCTACAGGGAAGCCAGAGCAACGGCAGAGACCACAGCAGAATACCTTTCCTAGGCTGTGGTGTCATCTCTGTTTGGACTAGACTGTTTATCTGTGGATTTTCCATTTGACTAATATGAATTCACTGAATGTAACCATCCTTACTTCTGTCAACAGTGGCATTACCTTTGAGTTTGTCATTAATCGCCTTGACTTACATATTGACACAGAGATTCTTCTCTCCCATCAGTGTGTCACATAATTCATGTTGTTTTACTTCGGAGTTTGAAAGGAAACATGGCGACCATTCAGGCAGTGTAACACACCCAATACAGAAATGTCATACATGCACATATAGGATATTTTCATATATGACACACAGTAAATCACCATTAGAAACTGGCATATTTTCATGTATAGACATACATGTGCAATATATAATGCAAATACATGCGTCCTCTCCGTAGACTGTTTTCTCAGCAGCCATTTTGACATGAACAGCAGGGTAAATACAGGTGTTGCTGAAGACATTAAATACCTTTACTACTGTCATTAGTAACACCTGCGTTAACCCTAAACGTAGATGTTGCTAATGACATCAAATACCTGAATTAATACTATTCGTAACACCTATGTTTACCCTGTGTTTACCCAAAATGGAGGTGTTGCTGATGGCACAAAATATCTTAACTAATGTCATTAGTAGCGCCTGTGTTTACCCTGCTATTCATGTCAAAATGGCTGCTGTGAAAAAGGTCTGTTACTCTCATTTTGCACATATATGTTCATATAGGAGCTACACCTATATCACCATGTCCAGAGGGGGTAAATACATTTGGTTCATGCACGACTACAGATGTAGCACATATGATATCATTTCTCTGATGTAGGTGCATGATGTTCATATACTACATTTCGGTACGTGTGCCTCCGACACCAATGATGCAGATCACAGGCGGATGCTGTGACAAACTGTTTTCTGTCTGCAGAGGATGTGATGCAGTTGTGAACTCCAATGACCT